>JAKUBL010000032.1:0-73792 GCA_030563225.1 Petasospora hungchunana
CTTCCTCTTCTTCTTCTTCTTCTATTGCCCCTCCCCCTCCCCCTCTGCCCCCAATAGCATCCGCCCAGCAGCATAATCTGAAACCGAACATCATCCTGAAGGAAATACCAGAAAAAACTATCAAAATCATCGATCAAACTCTTGCTTCATCGAAGAGACTTAAACAAATCCATTGGAATGGTGTCAATGCGTCCGAGACTTTCTGGAATAATGCCAGGAACAAGTACGATACTCATGAGTTGGTAGGGACCGGTATCATTGGCGAGATTGAAAAGCTATTCTTGATAAATGACCCATCCAGAAAACTGACGTCGACAACTCCACTTGAAAGGCCGAAGCTAATTAGCTTCTTGCCTAGAGATCTTTCCCAGCAGTTTGGTATCAATTTGCATATGTTCTCTGGTTTGGCTGAGGATGTGTTTGTTCAGAAAGTCTTGAAGTGTGATCATGATACATTAGAAATCAGTGTGTTGGAGTTCTTCACAAAGGAGGAACTGTGTCAAGTCCCGCCCAACTTATTGAAGAACTTCAAGCCGTATATCACAGACTATCTGAAGGGTGCAACACCGGAAAAGTCAGCTACTGCTTTGGAGAGAGCTGACAGAATCTATTTGGAGCTTGCTGTGAACATGAGGTGCTACTGGAGATCGAGAGCCCGAGCACTCTTAGTAATGGAGACGTTCAAGAAAGACTATTTCTTGTTGCTGGAGAGGCTCAACGCCGTTCAAAGTTCTGTCAAGGTCATCAAAAACTCTACGAATTTCCAAAACTTATGTGCTCTCATCAGACAGATGGGTAACCACATGAACAGAAAGCAGGTTGATGGTTTTAAGTTAGAGGATCTCTCGAAGTTGAACTTTGTCAAGGGACAGGATAAGTCGAGTTTCTTGCAGTTCATTGACAGAGTTGTCAGAAAACATTATCCTGAAATGGCATCATTCATTGGGGAATTTATGCTTCTCCAAGATACCGCTAGAATTCCGATTGATCAACTCACAGCCGATGTCCAATCTTACATCCAGAGCATCACCAATGTCAGCAGATCTATTGAGTCCGGTAACTTGAGTGATCCATCCAAATTTCATCCAGCCGACGAGTTCTTGAAGGTCATTCAACCTCTTCTTCCTGATGCATTGCACAAGTGCGACGTCTTAGAGGTACAGCACCGCAACTTGGTTTACGACTTCGAGGAGTTGATGAAGTTCTACGCTGAAGATCCAACTGATGAGCTAGCAAGATCGACCTTCGTGTTGAAGTTTTTGGATTTTGCAGCTCAGTTTAAGAATGCGCAGTCCGCAAATATCGAAGGGGAGGAGAAGGACAGAATCTTCCAAAGAAGACAGGAGATCATTATGCAAGCGCAGAAGGCGAAAGAAGAGCGCTGGAAGCTGCTATCTGAGAACGGTAAAGAAGAAGAGGACAGCTACCAAAGCCTTGTGAAAAGATTAAAGAATGTCAACATGAGTGAGAAGAGAAGAGTGAGCTCCAGTGGACTACGGTCGAGAGCATCAGAGAGCGATGAGCTTTTTACGAGAACCCAGACAATGTTGAGCGATATCAAGGAGTCTTGATCTAATTGGACACTGTCATACCCAATAACTAATTGTTACGAACCATTTATATATTGAAGTATAGCTGTAGTATAAACGTACTGTTTACTTCCTGTGCTGCGCGTCCCTCCACAGTCGCGTACAAAAACAAACGCGTCGCTGTTTTTGAACAACAACATAATATGTTGGATTAATATGTCACTTCAACAGAGGATCGCCGAAAAGAAGAAAGAACTTGAGTCGCTAATTCAAGTAAAAGAGCTTGCAGATACGCTCTGTTCACAACTCGAGCAACTGGAGACAAAACTAGACACACTGGCTGACGGTACAGAAGGTATGTCGTTCTTTATCCTTCCCACGATCAGCCTGAGCTAACTAACACATACAGCTACGGCTCTTGTGATGTCCAACTGGAATCATATTATCAAATCGGTCTCACTTGCGTCTAGTAAGTCTCCAAACAGCGTCACACTGAACCAATACTAACACAGATCCAGTGAGTCTTGCTCACTACACAGAAAACGATTACGAGAAGAAAGATGACCCTCCACTTCCTGAAACACTCGTTAGACTCCGAGTACACGATGATAATGAATAATGATGTTATTTCTTCTTTTCTTTTCTTTCTTTCTTTCTTTCTTTCTCTCGTTCTTTCGTCCTTTCTTTCTTTCTTGGACTCACATGCAGCAGCAAATGATCATTGAGTTCCGGTGTCTATTCAATTATTCAATTAGAATTCATATCAAAATTTTGTTAGCAAAACATAAAGACTTTCTCATCGATTGATTGGCTTTTGATGTTGCATCATTTAGAAGTCCCCTAGTGACTACATATAGAGACCTAGACCTCGCTCGTAAAGTGAGCTCAGTCTTGCTATTTTGGTCGAAGCTGACTGTCGGCTACTTGGATGATAACATTAATAGCCAATCTTTATTCATGCGAACAAATTCAATTATTCTCAACTGTCAATTGTTTATAGTTGATGATTTTGTCTGCCCCACTAAGCTTGTTAGCTGTTCCAATGAGACCTTCAATCCACGAACCGAAGTTGAAGTTCAACATGAGGTCTTTGATCTGATCAAGTTCTGCTTCAAACTCTGACTTGAGATTGGGGAGATCGCCTGCACCAATGAACTTGAATCTAGCAAGAAGCGCGTCATCAGAGTCCATGACAGTCAAGATGTTGACATTGGGAAGGGATAACTGGTAATCATTGTTGCTCGTGTATAGTTCATCCTTGAAGAAATGTACCAACGTCTGGAACAAAACGGTTTGCTCTGCCTGTTCTCTGACCCACTCGTCTGATTTGGTTTGTTGGCCGAGAATGCCTTTCCAGTTGTCACTCAAGATGGCCCTTCTCCAAGTCATCTTTTCATTGACAATTTTGATAGACTCTGGCTGGGAGGCCAGGTGAAGAACCTTGAGAGAGCAGTAGCAGTTTGTCTCTGACTTGGTAATTTTGGAGTCCAAAAGCGTGAAACTGTCCACAAGCTCGTTTATGGAAAGAGATTTGTTGCTTAAGAGGCGTGAAAGGGCTCTCTCAAACGTCTGCCTGGTGATAGATAAAGTGGCGCTATTATATGGTGCTCTCAGAATATCCTTGGTAACAGCGTCAATCTGAGCAGCTGGGTCATCATCCGATCTGATGAAGTCTGAGATCTGTGCAATAATACTGTCCTGAGCCTCAACAAAGTCCAGTTCCTCCTGAATGTCATTCAACATCTCTTCATCTGCACCTACTTCACAAAGAGCAGAGAGTTTGGCAATACTCAGCTGAACATGCTTGTGTGATTGTTGAGCATCTTGCCTCTTCGTAACAGAGAAAAGAGCTTCGGCTGCCTTTCTGTATTCTCCATCGACAATATCCTTAACCCATGAAATATTCCCATGGTCATTTTCAGTGAAGAATCTCTGAAGGTAGTCATTGTAGTCTGGGAAGCCAAAAAGGAGAGCCTGAAACTTACTAGTCTGCACATAGTAGGTGTAGAGTGTCTCAGCGAATGCATATCCAAACTTTTGAAACAAGTAATCAAAACGCTCCTTGCTGCTCTGCAAATCCTTCTCTGTCTGGGCATTCTCACGGTCAGCTTCGGAAATCTCAACCAATGACCTCAAATCCTCATAGGCCTCCGCAATAGCCAAAGCATCGTTCTTAGCACCAAAGGCCACCAAGTTCTTCGTCCATGTACCAGATCTTGCGTTGACAAATGTGACGACCTTCTCTTGCAGATCGTGATCAGATCTCGTCCTGGTCTTCTTATGCTTCAAGTATTCAATCTTCTGCTGCGTAGTGTAGAAGAGGATCTGGGCAAAATTAACACAGACCTGAGACGCTTGCTCATTTGACTCGGACACTGAGACTGCCTTTGTGAATCTCACAAAGAGCTCATCAAGAACACTGGTGATGTCACTCGTGGTAAACCAAGGTTCAATTTGGCTTGTTTGTGTGCCACCAAGACCAAAGAGGTGGTAACGGAACGTCTTTTCAGCTTCAAGAACAGGCATATAGACCGAAGTAACGATGTCACCCAGTATCGTCTCTAAACCTCTTTCGTTTGCGAGGGACTTGAAAAGGACGAGAAGGAAGTCGCCCAATTTGGTAAGGCCAGTTAGGAAAAGATCTGATGATGAATTCAACGATTCTGTCATGACGCACTTCTCAAAAGCAGATGTGAGAGAAGGATTGGAAGAATATTTCGAGATGATTCTGTGTAAGTTCAATCCTGCGGAAATCTTTTCATAGCAAGCAGTTAATGAAATCTTAGTATCAATATCAAGCCTGTCAGCAAAGTTTGAAGCAGCGTATCGAATGAGCATGTCGGCCTTAGATTGACGAAGCTCAAGATGGTTCTCCACTGATGAAAGTCTTGGTGGAATATAGCTTGAAGAGGATGTGAGTATTTCATTCGCCACAGACAATATGTCTTGCTTCAAATCCCCGTTGTCAATTTCAATGTCAGTAGGCATAGCAAATTCCAGGGCATCAGACGTTGAACCTCCATAGAATACAGCTTGCTCTATGTGAGTCTTCAAGACACGAGGGGCGAAGGATTCGTAGTTATTATCCTTGTCGGACTGGGTTCTCTCAACTCTCAGGACACCAACTTGTGGAATGATAACATGTATGGACGGATATTGTACAATCTCATTGTCAAATTTTTTCATGTTCTGTGACCCACATCCAATAATTTCAGCACCAGATCTGAATGTGATGATGTCTTCCCACTTCTTCAGTCTGTTGTTCATCTCATGGTCAAGAACAGTTGGAAGTTGAGCAAGAACCACAGCATTCTCAAAGACAATGAACGACGTAGATCCTGGTTCTGGTACATAGAGCAGTGGAGCCTTCTCAAATGGCTTAGTGTATGTCCGAATTCTGTATGCAGAGAAAAGGAGTAATCTGTCTTGTTCTCTTCTGATGACGAATTGCATGTAATACATCTGGCTAGGTGTGACTTCAATGGCAGCAAGGAGGAGGAAAGCGTCCTGTGATTCGAAATGGGGAAGCAAGGCCATATCGACAATTTGGAGCCTCTTGATGAGATCAATGGAGTTGTATCTCTCGTCCTGCTGGATATGCTCAATCAGGATCTCAAACAGTTCCTGTTCGAGAATTACTTTTGATTGACCATCTCTAGAGCATGATCTGACTTGAAAGTGGCCTCCCTTTGTGATCAGTGCAGCGATGCGTTCACCCTGAGAAAGAACTGATCCTGATTTGATAGCGGCCATCTGTTTTGGTTGTGCAACGGAGCTGCTGAAGAATGATGATTGTCTGCGAACAATTTCAGAGATCGTAATGGCAGCCTTACCGGCAGCATCCCTTAGAGATATGAGAATGACACGACCAGTTGTGGTGGCCACAAGAACACCAGCAGGTTCGATTGCTTCTTTGACAGTGATAAATTCTTTGTCAGCTAGCTTTAAATGAGACTCCAGGCTCTGGCGTTGATGAAGAAGTCCAACAGCAGATGCGCTCTCGATGTTCTCATAGAATCTGATATGACCGGAATGAGAGTTGATCACAACAACGCCTGGTTCGGTACTTCCAGCTGCTGGTGACACAAGCAATGCAATTGGTGGGAAACCATTGTTCGAAGGAGTGACAGGAAGCTGAGTGGTTGCTGGAATTGCGTCGTTCGAGTTGTACCTCCAAACATAGATGGATTGGTCAGAAATGAGCAAAGCGTGACTGGTGGCCTCGCTAATAACCCCTGTAAATGAGGAGGCATTGGGCTTCTGGAGCACGGCGGGCATAGCATCTACCCTGGAGACCACATATTTGCTATTTGCTGTGAGCTCGGTAGATGCATTAGTGAACTGGTGTGGCTTCTTCGGCGTGTCTTTCGCTGGAGATCTGGTACCGCTGAGGTCTCCTCTGGCTGAAAAGCCACGCGATGGGATTGACACGCTCGTCTTCCTCAAGTCAGATGTGGTCATCTGCAGCTCACCAAAAACAAAACAAGAAAAAACGAATTATAAGCAAGTGGTTGGAACACTGCTGGTTTTTTAACGGTCCTTTGAGGTCTGAGCTTTTTGTTTACGCTTTCCAAACCAAATTTTTGGGATCAACCCGCGAATGGCCCCTCGGAAGTTTCGCAGTCGGAAGTCGCTTGAAAAAAAAAAATTTGTGCCATCTGCGATGCCTGGTTAAGGTAAATTCTTTTCTTCACTACTTACTTCCCCCTTTTTTTCCTTTTTCTCTACCTCATCAAGTGGATAATGATCAGAACAGTCAAGCCCAAAAACGCTCGCTCGAAGAGAGCTCTCAAAAATAAGGAGTCAAAGCTGGTTGAGAACACCAAGACTGCACTCTTTGTTCCTGGAACCACCAGTAACAAAGTCTTGCATGATACCATGGTGGACCTGAGTGCTCTCAAGAAGCCGGACATTAAGAGATTCACGAAGAAGAATGAGATCAGACCGTTTGAGGATGCCTCACAGCTCGAGTTCTTTTCCGAGAAGAACGACACATCTTTGATGGTCTTCTCTAGCTCAAGCAAAAAGAGAAAGAACAATCTCACCTTTGTCAGAACTTTCGGCTTCAAAATCTACGATATGATAGAACTCATGATCGGTGATAACTTCAAACTTCTCCAAGATTTCCACAAGGGCACATTCAACGTTGGTCTCAAGCCAATGTTCACATTCAACGGTGGTGTTTTTGAAAGCCATCCTGTCTATATGCACATCAAGTCTCTTTTCTTGGACTTCTTCAGAGGTGAGAACACAGACCTCCAGGATGTTGCAGGCCTCCAGTATATCATTTCGCTCACTGCTGGTGACCATGAGGAAGGTCTTCCGCTTCCTCAGGTTCTCTTCAGAGTGTACACATTGAAGACGTACAAAAGCAGTCAGAAAGTTCCAAGAGTAGAACTTAACGAGATTGGACCAAGATTGGACTTTGCTATCGGAAGACGTGAAGCTCCATCCCCAGAGATGGAGAAAGAGGCATTGAAGAAGCCAAAGCAGCTCGAGGCTAAGACTGTCAAGAACGTTGAAACTGATCTCATGGGTGATAAGATCGGTAGAGTCCATGTTGGTAAACAGGATTTGAACAAAATGCAAACAAGAAAGATGAAGGGTCTTAAAAAGAGATACGACCAGGTTGACGAAGACTTTGATGACCCTGTCTATGAGGATGAACCAGCTGTAAAGAAGGCCAAGGTCTAGTCTTTTTGAATATTAACTGCATAACCCTCCCTGCAAAAGTTTCTGTTTTCTGCATTTTTCTTGACGAGTCTACCATGTTTTTGGTGTTTTAATGAACGAAATCGATATAGACGTCACTATCATTCTCTCTATTATAGTTTATGCCTGTGTATCAACTGCTCTATAAACTAATGTGCTAAAAAAGTGTTGCAGATGACCAGTAATCTATATCCCCCAAAACCAATGAAAACTCCCAATCACGAGATAAAATTTAATGGCTTGCTTCAAGCGCTCGTTGACTCTCCCGTCTTGTTATCGGCTAATCTCAGCAAGTTTCTCAAAAGCATAGCGATTGTCACTTTCCCAATCATTGGGACATAAAGAGCAGCCTTCTCTTTGACATCTGGATTGAAGTTCTTTTCACTAGAAAAGTTCACAACAACAGCACCATCCTTGACGTACTCCTTTGGGAACTTGTAAGCAGGGGATGGTACACCAGTGACAATGACATCTGCATTTCTAGAAACCTCCTCCAAAGTCATTTTAACATCCTCAACCTTGTGTCTTGTGAGCTTCAATCCTTCACCTCTCGTGAACTTTTGGATACCGTCTAAATCAACAGAGTAAACAGTGGCACCGTCATTCGCCAAAAGAGCAGCCAGAGGACGGCCCACAATTTCGGATCTATTCACAACAACAACCTGTTTTCCGTAAAGTCTGTTGCCATATGGAAGGAGTGTATTGTACACTCCGAGATATTCCAAGATCTTGACAACAGCCAAGGGTGTGCAGGGAAGAATGGACTTCTGCGTCTCCTCCTTGTCCAAGAATCTGATGTTATGGTACATGTTTTGAATATACTTGTGGTTAAGACCCTCCACGTCCTTTTCGAGAGCAACGACTTCCTGCAAGTATTGATCCTGTCTGTTACCAAAAACAGGGAAGTACACCATGATACCGTCAACTTCGTCGTCCTTGTTGGCATCAATAATGGCCTCTTCGAGCTCTTCCTTATCCACGACTCTCAGTTCATATGTGAAACCCAAAGACTCGGAGGTTTTACCAGTCCAATCAGCATACATCTTAGCAGCAGGATCTTCATTTGCCAAAAACCCAACGAGCTTGGGAGATCTTCCGAGCTTCTTGACACCTTCTTCAACCTCGGAGATATAAGTCTTTGCGATACCTGAAGCAAGGATGGTACGGCCTGCAGGCTTGCCAGCTGTTGAATCTGACATTGTGATATAGATATATGTAGTGAATATCCGCTCTGGAACGTTGAAGTGTGTAGCGAACGCAGAATGTGGGCTTTTTTTTTTACCGTTGACCTTGAGGACAATTCGCTTTTATAAGGGTTTGACACATGGCCAATTTTGCTGTAATCAGAGAACAGGCTCTTCGCGGTGGGGAAAGTTTGACTCCAACCAGCGAGTTCCGAGTCACTTCCGTTTCCCAGTTCCGAGTCATCAGAAGGGGGTGCTACTAACCACTACGAATCAGGAATACTTCCGTAAACAGCTTTTTATGCTGAGGTCTGTCGGTTGGAGCAACATCGGTGGCTTGACTGGGGCGTGGGGGGAGCACCATTAAGATCCTCAATTCCAGTCCACAGGATTTATTATGGCTACTCATTACGCTGAGTATACCAACTTGTGATCGTGTTATGAATAGTGGGTTTCTTTCCTTTTGGATAGATGTTCGTAATCTGAAATAATCAAAGAATTATACAAACCAAACCAAAAAAAAAAAAAAACGGTTTCAGCCGCTGGCGCTAAACGAGAAAACGTCAAGAACAACATAAACACCAGAGACGGATTTGATTGGGGGTTGTTTTTTTTTGGGCTATCTTAAGGGTGTATCTCCGACAAACATTTCTTCTGTACTGACGGTTGACCTTTGCGTTTCATTTCCATTTGTCTGTTTTCGCTTCTGAAAGAATTGGCCGCTAAACGGCACCCTGTTCATATTACTCCTCTCACCTTCCCCAAGTATTCGTCCTTTAACGCAAGCACATAAGCTACCTTACTCCCATTGCCAGGATGGGAAGAAAGAGTGGTACCCACCAAGCCGTATGTTGATGGTCTTATATCTGAATTTCGAATCATATTACTAACGCCTCGTCCCACAGGAAATGGTACAAGTTTGTACGTTTGACTCCCCGATATCTCTCCCTTTTGTTCTTCTTATATAAACACCATACTAACAAGAACTTCTCTAGACCAAAACGAATTTGTCTTTGACGAGGGCGGTGGTCGTCCCCAGAATTCACAGTCACGTCCGTCTTTCCTACGAACAATTTCCTCAGCTTTCAAAGAGAAGAAGTCAGTCGTTGCTGTTGATGACCCGTTCAAGACGGTCGGAACGGCATTTTCTCATTTGGGCATCGGTAATGATAGCTCCTCTTCGGTGAATCTCCCAAATATAGCTTCTAAGAAGTCCTACAAGCCGAAAAAGAAAGAGCCAAAGAGTCCAGGTAAGTCCAATCACGGTTCTACACCGCGTGACTCTTTTCAGTACACTGATCTCGATGATGACTGGGATGCTGATGTCGAGAATGGCCTGAAAACAGTGCAATCTGCACCAAAGTTCCTGGAGAACAAGATGTCTATCGAGTATCCGCACATAAAGTCTATGAGCCGTGTTTCAAGTGCATCAGGTGTCAAGAATCATCTTCACGGCATTGTAACAGACCCTTCCAACTCATTATACACAATGCATGAACCGCATATGAGACAGGAGGAGCAGTCGCTCAAGGAAGTTGAAGAGATGAATGCCTCCATTTCAAGATTCCAAAAGTTCAAAAAAGTGATACAGGAACCAAATGTTGACCTGGACAATCTCAGAAAGATGACATGGAATGGTATTCCTGATGAGCTACGTCCTATTACTTGGCAGCTCCTCCTTGGCTACCTTCCCACAAACTCAGATAGAAGATCCATGCAATTACAGAGAAAAAGACAAGACTACATTGATGGTATCAACGAAGAGTTCAACAGACAGAAGGAACCACAGACATGGCACCAGATTGAGATTGATGTTCCGAGAACAAATCCGCATATCAAACTCTATGGATTCGAAACGACGCAAAGATCCTTGGAAAGAGTTTTATATCTCTGGTCTGTGAGACATCCGGCATCTGGTTATGTTCAGGGCATCAACGATCTGGCAACGCCATTCTTCCAAACATTCCTCTCTGCTTATGTTGACCCTGATATCGATATTTCTACCTTTGATCCTAACACTCTTCCTCGGGATGTTATGGATGCCGTTGAAGCTGACACTTACTGGTGTTTGACAAAACTGCTCGAAGGAATTCAAGACAACTACATTCATGCACAGCCTGGTATCATTAGGCAAGTGAATGGCTTGAAAGATCTGATCAACAGAATTGACTGTGAGTTATACAACCACTTGGAGAATGAAAATATTGAGTTTATTCAGTTCTCTTTCAGATGGATGAACTGCCTTTTGATGAGAGAGATCAGTATCAAGAGTACCATCCGCATGTGGGATACATACTTGAGTGAGACCAACGGATTCAGTGAGTTCCATGTCTACGTGTGTGCAGCCTTCCTCGTCAAATGGAGTGATAAGCTGAAGAAGATGGATTTCCAGGAGATTATGATGTTCTTGCAGGATCCACCAACGAAACAGTGGACTGAAAAGGATATCGAGCTCTTGTTGAGTGAAGCTTACATCTGGCAAAGTCTTTATAAGAACGCATCTGCGCACTTGAGGGGCTGACTTTATGTTCGTTGAATATATGCAGGTTTGCAGTAGATATGTATGTCATTCTATAGCGTAACGATTCACATTGTTTCATTATCTAGCTATCTTGATCAACTAAGAATATAAACTATAGGGATTTACTGACCCGTGTGATTTGGCAGTATGTAGGGGAAAAAATGTGCGGTGATGGCACACTAGGCGATGAGCTCTGAGATTCTCAACAAGAGTTGTCTACAGAAAGGTGCTGCTGTTTGAGAAAGCTCCTTATTTGAACCTACGGTCCTTTTAGGTGTGTAATACTGGCTGCTTTCTACCAGTCATATACTGGGTAATCCGAAGTGTGTCACAAATCAACACACTCTCATCAAGGTGTTGTTCACTCCGCTGAGAACGACACGGTTCACCGTGCACACTACTAGGCTCATTCATTTCACTCCAAGGTCAGTTATTTCTAAACCATCCACATATTCACGTTCGCCCAAACCGGTACGAGTGAGAACGCGATCCAATAGCACACCAACACCAACGGTACCAGAAGCACAGAAGACAACGAAGAAACCAAAGACACTTTCTGTCTCGATGTATCCATTTAGAGCAGTCACACACCCAACATCAGATGTTCAGCATCCCGCTGTCCTGCTTCACACGTCCCAGGGTAAGCGCTACCTCTTCGGAAAGGTGCCCGAGGGCCTTCAGCGCAGTTTGAATGAGCAGAAGATCAGGGTCTCAAAGCTCGCTGGTATCTATCTTACTGGTAAGCTTGATTGGGAATCTATGGGCGGACTCCCAGGAATGATTCTCACTGTCAGTGATCAGGGGAAGAAAGATCTCAGCATCTTCCATGGAAGCAATGCCCTTGAGTACATTGTGTCCACTTGGAGATACTTCGTCTTCAGATTTGGCATGGATCTACGACCAACAGTGATCCCCGATGGACACTCGCACACCGATGAGACGATGAGTGTGAAGTCTATCTTGCTGAAGAGGTCATCTACAGAACCAGACCAACCATTTTCGCAAGCAATAAGCAATAAACTCAAGAGCATTATTTCTAACATGTTCCCACTTGAAGTCAAAAATAATATCCCATTGGAGTCTAATGATGATGGAGGATATATCGGTTATGAAAGTGACGATTGCTCTCTTGAAGACATGAGTCCCGAAAACGCTTCTCCTGGCACCTCATTGCGTGATCCTCATGTTCATGTCAAGCTGCCTGATTTCACAAATACATCCGCTTCTACATGTTACGCCATCCAATTACATACTGTGAGAGGCAAATTCAATCCAAAGAGAGCAATTGAGTTGGGTGTTCCAAAGGGTCCATCCTTTGCCCAATTGGCCAATGGAAACGATGTTATCCTTGCCGATGGTACTGTCATCCAGCCAAATCAGGTTCTTTCGCAACAGAGAGTCTTTGAGACAGTTTTGATGCTTGATGTGCCTTCTTCAGACTACATGAATTCCGCAACTGCGGTTGATTGGGGTGACAATGTTGGTGTGATATATCATTTCCTTGGTCCTACTATTGATCCATTTGAAGGTGATTATTTGAAATTTATCAAATCATTTGGCCCTCACTGCAAGCACTACATTTCACATCCTCTTTACTGTCCAAACTCATTATCCTTCAAGGGATCTGCGAAGGTCACCATGAAGCTGAAAGCTCTCCAACCAGACCAATTCAATCTTCCAGAAACACATGAACCACTCAAGACTGTGAAACTTCCGAAAAACATCACCATCATGCTCCAAGGACAAGTTTTCAACATTGAAGCCAACATTGCATCGGAGAGAAACAATTATACATTTGACAACAGGTTGGTGAATATCAAAACATTTAAGGACTGGGGATCCTTGTATGATCAAGATGTCCTAACTATTGGTCTAGACACTGCTTCCACAAAATCGGATGTCGTCAACCTTGCGTCCATGTCCGCATCCACAATCACAAACAACTGTTCTCTCAAGGATCAGATTGAGACTGTTACATTGGGTACGGGCTCCGCCCTCCCATCGAAATATCGTAATGTCATCTCCAACCTTGTTCGTATTCCATACAAGTCACGTACTGGCACTGCATTCAGGTCAATCCTTCTTGATGCTGGCGAGAATACCATTGGCTCTATGCGGAGAACATTCAGAGTGGATCAAATGGAAAAATATATGCAAGAACTCCAAGTCATCTTCCTCAGTCATCTACATGCTGATCACCACTTGGGTATAATCAGTATCATCAAAGAATGGCTCAGGCACAACACTGAGAATGACAAGGTGTTATACCTGGTATCTCCATGGCAGTACACCCATTTCGTGAATGAATGGATGAGGGTAGAGACTGATCTCTCTGGATTGGAACGCATCTGTCATATCAGTTGTGAAGATCTCCTTGCTGCTAAACCAAGAAGTCAGATCCAACAGATTCCATTCGAGGATTTTATGACTCCTAATGAGAGTCGTATGAGTACTGTTCGCACTGAAAGAGATCTGAATTCTATTGGCAATATGTATCGTGATACCGGTATTGAAACACTGAGAACTTGTCGTGCCTACCATTGCCCTTGGGCATACAGTTGCTCGGTCACTTTCAAGTTGGACTTGGACGGTCCCGAAACAGATGAGAATATGTTCAAAGTGTCTTACTCTGGTGACACGAGACCAAACATGTTCAAGTTTGCCGAATTGATTGGTCATCATAGTGATTTACTCATCCATGAGGCCACATTGGAGAACAATCTGATGGAAGAGGCTAAGAAGAAGAGGCATTGTACCATTAACGAAGCCATTCAAGTTTCAAATGCCATGAAGGCCCAAAAGTTGATTCTTACGCACTTCTCTCAAAGATATCCTCAGTTGCCACAAATCTCCAATAACATTGTTGTGAATGCAGACTACTGTTTTGCCTTTGATTCCATGATTGTCAAATTTGGTGATATTGGGAACCAGGTCAGGGTGTTTGATCAACTAGATATCGCTTTCGCATCCGAGCAAAATGAGATCGATGATGATGAAAATTGATCTCTATCAGTATTGTACATACAAAAAGGACGTCATTAATACTATCCAGATTTTCGCTTATCAAGCAGATGATAACGTAACGTTATAAAATGTCTCCCACAACTCGACTGCCTCCTTTTGACTCTCAATAGAGCTTTCGAGGAAGATCTCAATGGAATTTCTAAAGTCATGAATCTTCTCGACTTCAAAACTTGCCAGTTCTTCCCTAATCGTTGCACTCACAGAGTCAAATCTCTCTCTAGCAGATCTGTGCTTGTTCTCCAAAGCGGTCAATTCACCCTTAATCGTCTCGATCTTATCGGTTTGCGTTCTGTTGTACTTGACATATTTGTCTAATGATGCTTGCTTCTTCCTCAAGTCAGTCTCGCAATTTGCAAGGTGTACCAGAAGCTTGTCTCTTTGTTCAAATGTCGTCTTGATACTGGCAATGACTCTCTGGTATTCGTCCAGTGTGGCACCGAGAGTAAGCATGTCTTGGAGAGAGAGTCTGTCAAGCAGTTCCTTGATTCTATGCTGTGTCGATGAGAACTCCTGGAAGATCTGGCTTGTAGATTTGGACACCTCAAGATCTGCGAGTGTGAGAACAATATTGGCAAATTCCTCTGTAACAGTGGCCAGATCTTGTCTCTGAACGACAATCACTTCGAGGTTTTTAAAGAACACTCTGAATTGCTGATCTAGAGACTCGATATATGACTTCTTCTCCTTGAAGTATTCATCTGGCTCGACAATCTTTGGTGTGAATGAGAATGCGCCGCCAAGAGAACCGAACAAGCCACCGCCATTGCCATTCATGCTGTCACTTTCGTGCTCCGTAAAGATGGACTGTGCAGCAGCGGCCTTCTCGCGTTCTCTAGCCTCCGAAGTGAATCTCTCGCTCTGTAAGAACATGACAAAGTCGGGATCGGATTGGAGCACCGGGCTCTCCGAGATCTTAACCAGCATTCTTTCAAGTGCAAAGCGTCTGCCTTCCACAAAGTCATCATTGAAACGACCAACAGCCTGTTTGTCTGGTGGAGGAGGGACAATTCTTCCAGGGTGTGTAGACTGGAGTTGGCGGAAAAGCCAGCGGAAATCTCTGTATCTTCTTGACACAACAGTTTCCTTTGAGCGGAAAAGTGGGGACTTGCAGTGGGTACGCACGCTATACACTATATGAGCACTGGTGAGTTCACCAACCTTGATAGGATCGCCCACGGAGACCGTCATCTTGAGCTCTGGGTTCTGTTTGGCCTTGTGCCTCATTTTGGCTGCCTCGTTCTCGGCGTCTGCAGTCGTTGGCGTCGGCTCTGACTTGTGGGATGAAGATTTCAGCGGCGACAATGGCGTTCTGTTGATGTTGAAGAGAGGAGCATCTGCAAGCTGGGCGAAATCAGCAGCTGGCTGGTTGGTGCTGTTGTCGTCGGCTGTGTTGGTCTCGGTGGTCCCCAAAGGACCTAATGGTTCTGATTCTTCGTGAGCGTGTTCAAGTGGCACGCGACGCAGACGGGGAGCCTTGTAGACGTTTTGGCGACGAAGCTTTGTTGGTGACGTTCCAGTTGTCTTTGAGGGCTCGTCCACCTCAATTATGTTGGTACCTTTGAATAGCGCCTCGTCCTTCTTTGGCGACACGATATCCGGAATGAAACTCTTATCGGCGTCCTTTGTGAGGTCTGACAGGAGATTTGTCGTGTCCTTCTTAGGTGTTGCTGGCTCGTGCTGTTCAGGCTCGTGCTGTTCAGGTTCGTGTTGCTCTTGTTCCTCATGTTCTGCTGGTTCCTCCTCTCCGTGGCTGATATCGGTGGCTGCCAGCGTGGCGCTCAGCTCTGGCAAAGCGTCTCCGGCTCTGAACTTACCCGGCGAGGCACTAACAGCATCGTCCCAAACAGGGGCAGAAAGAGCGTCGTCTGACATATTTGATGGGTGTTTCTTCTGTTCAGGCTGAATAGTTGGCTGAGAAAAGGTGTTTGGTTTGGGCAAAAGAGACTCTCTTAAACACATCGCGCGAACCTCCACCATTAAGCTAACTACACCATAACATGTCCGAGATCCGCAACAGAAAGGCCAAAAGGCAGAAGCAGAAGGCCGGCTCGGTACCTCCAGAGCCATTGCAATCTCCGAAGGGCTCAAGAACATTCTCTCTGTGGAACATCTGGGTCGCTAGCACAGTGCTCAAAGTGCTTCTCTTCGACACATATCATTCAACAGACTTTGACGTTCACCGCAACTGGCTCGCCATCACAAACACGCTTCCAGTGAGGCAATGGTATGTCGAGGCAACGAGTCAATGGACTTTGGACTATCCGCCATTCTTCGCCTACTTTGAGTATATCCTCTCGCTGTTTGTGCCTCCAGTCGTCAGAGAAGACGGTTGTCTAGACATCGTTGAAGTGGGACAGTATGGCTGGCCCACTGTCGTCTTCCAGAGATCCACTGTCATTGTCACAGAGATCATTCTCTTTGCTGTTCTGCAAACTTACATCAACATGAGCCCCACAAAGACGCTTGCGTTCATCATTGCCAGTTCGCTCGTTCTGTCGCCTGGACTGCTCATCGTCGACCACATCCACTTCCAATATAACGGAATGCTCTTTGGTATCCTCTGTGCTGTTATCCTATGTGCCCGTCACCGTATGAACTACAAACTTGCGTTCTTCTTCTCTGTGCTGCTCTGCTTCAAGCACATATTCCTCTATTTGGCTCCTGCTGTCTTTGTTTACCTTTTGAGAGCTGAGGGTCTTGATCTTACAGAACGCAACATTTTCCGTATGGTCAAATGGAAGAATTTGTTCCAAATCGGTGGTATTGTCATTTCCGTCTTCACAGTGGCGTTCGCTCCGTTTGTGTACTACAATGTCATGCCTCAACTCATCTCCAGACTCTTCCCATTCTCCAGAGGTTTGACACATGCGTACTGGGCTCCAAACATCTGGGCCATATACTCCTTCCTTGACAAAGTTCTCATCCAGTTTCTGAGAATGCCATATGTCAACGCCTTTCTTTCAAAGTTTATTCCCACTCCACCTCGTGAAATCATCGAACAAAAACTCATGGAGGCTGGTAATACCGGTACGAGAGGTTTAGTTCAAGATGTCTACTTTGTCATTCTCCCAAACATCACACCTCGTGTCGCTGCTCTTTTGACTTTATTCTACGATTTGCTCTCTGTTCTCCCATTGTTGGTGAACCCAACATTCAAGCGCTTTATCGGTGCATTGACTTTGAACGCGTATTCATCTTTCCTCTTTGGTTGGCACGTTCATGAAAAGGCAATCATGTTAATTATCTTCCCATTCACTTTCCTTATTACAGAACGCAGACTTTTGAATTGCTTTATGGTCCTTGTTGGCGCTGGCTATGTCTCGCTGTTCCCTCTCTTGCCCAGTCAGAATCTGGTGAAACAGTTGTTCACATTCATCTGGTTCATCATTTACACCATATCTTTCAACGAAGTATCAAAACAGAGAAGCACAACCAGAAGAATTTTCCTTTTCGACCGTATTTCAATCGTTTACACCTTGGGTCTTATTCCAATGGTATGGGGTGTTTTCCTCATGGGTGTGTTCAAGGAAAAGTATGTCATTCTTCAAAAATTCGAGTTTGTGGGACTGATGATATACAGTGTCTATTGTGGTATTGGTGTCATTTCGAGTTGGTTTGGTCTGAGTTGGTTATATTTCCTGGAAGATAGCCTTTGGGAGAACTAAAAAAAAAAACGATCTGTATAATTATAATTGGCATTCATTCATTCATTAGGTTTAGGTTGTTTTGTTCGCACCAATCTTCACTTCCGACTGTTTTTATACTTTTGTCTCTTGGCAGTACACATTGGACAGTACCACTTACCCTTTGGTGCACGATGAAGACCAACACATTCGTAGTGGAACCATTCGTACTCACATGTGGAATCATCACAAGCCACCATATCACCGAAACTTGGTCTACGACAAGTACAATACACCTCTCCCTCTTCAACTTGTGCCTCCTCGTTTGTCTCAACTGGTGCTGCTTGTTTGACTTTCTCCTTCTTTTGTGGTTCACTCTTTTGCTTCTTCTGCTTGATTGGACTGGAAGTACTTGAGTCCTTGGTGCGTTTCTTGTCTGGTTTGGAAGGTGTCATAGCATCATCTTGAGCAATGAGCAATCTCAATCTCTGAAGCTCCTTTCTCTGCTCATTCTGTTGGTGCTGGTAGTCCAACTCCGCAGTCTTACTTGGGCGTCCTCTTTTTCTCTTCATAGGCGTCGATATCGCATCGGTCAGTTGTTGAATGTTTAGCTGGAGCTGAAGTTTCTTCTCTTGTGTCATTGGGCCTGTAGAAGTGACACGAGTGTTTGTTCTTTGTGTATGTTTCAGCAGTGTTTCTCTCATTTCCAGCTCGTTCTGGTGCATCTTGTGATCATGTCGCAGCTGTTCATGCTGCGATGTGAGCTGCATCTTGGCCAACTTGATCGTAGTCAATAGGGACTTGGATTCTTCCACGACTTCACGTCGTAAATGATCCAACTTAGAAGATATCACCAGCGCTCGCTTTGTGTCTTCCTTGGTTAATGTGGGTCCAATCGCGCTCTTGATCTTCTTTAGAAGCATCTCCAACTCATCCTTGTGCGTGGCATACGCGATGTTGAGCGACTGAATAAGCCACAGCTTGCGAATTACATCAGCCGGTAGATGATCCACAAAAGACACGAACGATGTTCGTACGTCGAAATTGGGCATCGTATTGGTTCTGAATCCTGAAATCTAAAAAAAACGGACGCGTTTCGTTGATGTGTTCTTTGTTTGTTTGTTTGTTTGTATTCCCTTGGACGCGTTGAAGCCCTGGCACCCAAAAAGCATACCTGGTATCCATCTGCTTACATAATCATTATATAAGCAGCATAACCGTCACCTACAAATAGGGAAATGCCGGGCCTATCGCGGTGGTGCTGATTTGAGCCCACCCGAACACCCACTACAATCACCCCCAGGGCTACACAACCAAACTTCGCGCATGCTCCGGCCAATGAGCGGTGGAGCAATTTTGCAGAATAAGAAAAAAATTGGGCAGCGGGCACTTTGGCATTAGGCCGCGAGAGTTGGGATGCGCCATAGAAAAAAACTTCGACACACTCACAACAACCCGCTCTGAAGGTCTTCCTCCACACGCAATGTTCTCCTCCATCAGATCTGCTGTCAGAAGCAACATCGTGCGTACTCCCTTATACTGTGCTTTTCCGTGTTCAGTCTTCCCTCTCTTCCCACTTGTGTCCTTCCCCTTCTCGATACTGGAGCCAATAGTCGTCCGTTCAATATCTCGAAGACAACAATATGCTACAAGAGTGCCGCCCCCACCACCACACCACACCACAGCGGGCTTAATACATGGGATTCTCCGACATTCACAATGTTCTCTACACCACATTTGTTCATGTGTATCTTTTTCATTGCCTACCAATTCACTACCCCATTGGAATTTTTCACATCCAGGATCAAACATCAAGACTGGTAACACCAAGACACAGACAACACACAGAGCACAACCTGCAACACACAGAGTACTAACATTACCTATAGAAAACCTTTTCCACCTCAGCAAAGCAGGCCGCTGCTGAGCCATCCAGCATGGCCAAGAAGGCCATTGTCGGTGGTGTCGCCCTCTCCGGTTTGACTGCCTCTTACATGCTCTACGAGGACTCTGTTTCTGCAGAGGCCATGACCGCTGCTGAGCACGGTCTCCACCCACCAGAGTTCAACTGGCCACACAGCGGAATGTTCGACACATTTGACCACGCCTCCATCAGAAGAGGATACCAGGTTTACCGTGAAGTTTGTGCCGCTTGTCACTCTTTGGACAGAGTCGCTTGGAGAACCCTCGTTGGTGTTTCGCACACCAACGCTGAGGTCAGAGCCATGGCTGAGGAGTTTGAGTACGACGATGAGCCAGATGACCAGGGTAACCCAAGAAAGAGAAACGGTAAGCTTGCCGACTATATCCCAGGCCCATACGCCAACGAACAGGCTGCTAGAGCTGCCAACCAGGGTGCTCTCCCACCAGATCTCTCTTTGATCGTCAAGGCTAGACACGGTGCTTGTGACTACATCTTTTCCTTGTTGACTGGTTACCCAGATGAGCCACCAGCAGGTGTTTCCCTCCCACCAGGCTCCAACTACAACCCATACTTCCCAGGTGGTTCCATTGCCATGGGTAGAGTCTTGTTCGACGACTTGGTTGAGTACGAGGATGGTACCCCAGCTTCTACCTCTCAGATGGCCAAGGACGTTACTACCTTCTTGAACTGGGCTGCTGAGCCAGAGCACGATGAGAGAAAGAGATTGGGTTTGAAGGCTATCATTACCTTGTCTACCCTTTACTTGCTCTCTATTTGGGTTAAGAAGTTCAAGTGGGCCCCAATCAAGACCAGAAAGATCAGATTCAACCCACCAAAGAACTAATTTAACATTCACTGACTCAAATTCCTCATCCTATCCACAAACACATTTCCACAAGTCAGATCCCAACACATGAACCATATCTACAACCCACCCATACACATTTTAAAAACAGTTTATTCCCCTCCCCCCCCTCCCACAGAAAGAACAAAAAAATTCTCTCGAAAGATCTGGCTCAGTTGTCATTTGATTCTTTTTTTCATTTCCGCATATGGAAGTCCAGGTACTTTTTGAGGGTTTCTATTTAACGAGAACCGAAGGTTTCAAAATTGGTTCTATATTGCATTGGAGGGTGTTCAATCAGAGGACATTATACACATGAGCTGAGAGGAAGAAAAAATAACTTGTCCATATTATTGTTCCAACTTTTGTTTTCTCACCTTTTTTTATAACTGTTCTTCTTTCTTGAATCTCTCATTCATCTTCTTGGTTGTTCTCTTTCAATGTTATTTGGTCCTTTCTGAGCCTTCATTGTTGCATGGTGTCTATAATTTTTTTCTCACATTTAAGTACAAGGTGTTATCCTTACATACACTCTTTAGCGTCAACTAGCTATGTAGTCGTTTTTGTGGCAATTTCAAGAACTAAAAAAAACTCATCGCCATCCAGCAAGATGAATAAACGAAGGGGCCTATATTCTGGAACACCTCGATCTCTTTTCATCTTGCTGGATTGAAAGACTAAAAGAAAGGAGCGAAAAGCAAATACTAGATAAGGAGAGCCCTCAGTGCCGTTCTTTTTCGGTTAGTTTAAGTATCTAAATCAAGACCAGTTTTTTTCGATTCATTTAAGGATCTAAATACAAGTTACATCAAATAGTCGGGTATCGCTACATTAACTGGTAGGGGCACGCGATTTACATTTCATTTTCATAAAAAAGTAAAGAATACTCCGCGACGGGGAATCGAACCCCGGTCTACCGCGCGACAAGCGGTAATTCTAGCCACTAAACTATCACGGATGTTTCTTGCAGACTGTGACCGTGCTGTCTGACAAACGGTTACACAGACATGTAACCCTTCTTGGTTACGATGATGACAGATCGTATTGGGGCTACGTTTGGCGGGGTGTCTACAGATACGGACAGAGGCCGTGGAAGTCCGAAAGACCACAGTATAGGTGGAAGCTGAGTTTGGTGGTGGAGAGTATAACCGATAAACGGTTACAAGACAATTTTCCATGCATTCTACCGAGCTTAACGGGTTTTTATGTAACTTTGTCTAGGGAAAAAAGTGCCCATAAGAACAAATTAAATAACAAGACGAACTGGGCATCGAAATATTGCCGTCTCTGTGATACGCAGCACGGGATTTGAAGTCACGTAGAGGGGAATTGGCCAGTCTTTCCGCAGATCTGAAGAGAGTTCATGACCATCACCTAGTGAGGTTGTACTAAATTCAGATTGAACAGGACTATTTACTTCATGTTTGATTTGAACAAGCTATACTATGTCGTTAAACTATTTTAAAGGATTATAAAAAAACAAGGAACATGTGGGGATCAAGGTAGGCCACAACTGATATTAACTTCACCAAGTGCCGCAACCAGCCGTTGCTTCTTGTACTAGATATGTCGTGAGAGAAGATTTGAAAGAAAACGAAAATGCAATAGTCATCAAACAGAGAGTGTTTTTGTGGTCAGTTCTCACTCCTGGCCGAAGCCAACAGTCTCCTCAACAGCCATACTTAACTTCTGTTTCATAGCACCGTAGTCGATATATGGAGGCAAATCCACTCTGTTGAAACATGTGTGGGATTTTGGAAGTTGGTTCGGTTCACCTGCCTTCTCAATTGTGAATCTTCTTGGTCCATCAGAACCCTGCAAGTCCTTGAAACCGTTGACCGGGATTCTCGAAGTACCAGTAGTGAACTGCAACAATCTAGCTCTCTGCTCGTTATCCCACTCACCAATGCACTTCCAGAACCACTGGATGACTTCATCACTCTCCTGATATCCTCTGTAGTCTGTGTGCTTCTTCCAGTCCTCAACGTCAATCTCGGCAATACCACCAATCAACAACTCAAGCTCTCTTTCATCGAAGACATTGACCAACTCCTCGGGTATGAGCTCGTTGAACCCATCCATGAAAGCCTTGAATTGCTCTTCAACGCACTTATAGATTTTCCATTCAGTGATCAATTCGACGTACTCCTTCTTATTGTCGTTTGTGACTTCAATGTTCTTACCATCTGGCTTCAAGTCAACTTCGTGCATCTCACCAAATCTCTCCTCCTCTGCAGAGAAGGTCAGGTCGAGAATTCCATCAATGTCGTTGTCAAGCATCCACTTCAGAGATCTGTAAAACTCGGCATCAACACCCTCCATATCCTGTAAGACGACCTTCTTGTGTAGCATCATCTTATATAGAGCGCCAACGAAGAAAGCATCCAAGAATCTTCTGTGGAACACACCGAGACCAACAACTCTGCCAATAAACTTGAAATAGTTCAAGTGTTCCGGATTGATACCGGAGTTAGGGTTGATCTGCAGCGTGTAATTGTCATGAGCGGAGTACTCGAACAAGCAATAGAACGGATTGAACATCTCGTGGGACAACAGGAAGAAGAACTCTCTGGAAACACCACCGTAATCCAACCCTTCTTCTCCATCAAACTTGATCATAAGTCTCTTCTTCAAGTCCTCTGGTGTTTGCCTCATAATCTCTTGGTAAGAATCCTCAAAGATACGATCTCTTCTAACCTTGATGTGACATTGACCTGGCAAGATTCTCAAAGCCGGTTGTGATCTGAAGTAGATGACCTTTCTTCTGAAGTCTCTCTTATACTGAGGAACATTCTGATCTAGAGAAGATGGCAATCTTGGGTCATCCCAAGTCGTGGTCTTTGTGTTATGGTCAACAAAGTACACTCTGGCTGTGTTGGTCAATCTCATCTCCCAACCACTTGGCAACGGGCCAAGTTGGGAAACAGGCTGCTGCTGCACGGTGGTATTTGGACCATACGTTCTAATGTACTGCTGTCTTCTTGGATCCACCCATGTGGTGGTTCTCGTGTTGTGATCAACAAAGTAAGGACGACCCTCTGGCGTAAATCTCTGCTCCCAACCTGGTGGCAGGTCTCCAAGACCAGCAGTTGTGCCTCCCGTGGCAGCCATTGAAACAGCAGAGGTTCCACTCACAGCCGGAGAGGCACCAACGGTGTTAACAGTGATGTTGTTGGATGATGGGTTTGGCGACACTGGATTGTCATCTGGGAGAGTACGACCACGGTGTTGTCTGCGTTCAGCTTCAGTAACATTTTGTCTCTGTTGCCCACGCTCAGACTCAGTCTGCTCCAGTGTAGGTCTCTTCCATGTCGTAGTTCTGGAATTGTGGTCAACGTAGTAGGTGCGTCCAAAGTTGTCAGTTCTTCTCTCCCAACCAGGCGGTAGTCTTCCGTACTGGTCCTCAAAGGAGGAGTATGGTCTGGTTGCAGAAGCAGAAGTTGTGGATGATCCAACTGCAGCGGAAGATCCACCCGTCTGTTGTGTAGAGACAGAGCCGTTTGGAGTAGATGTTATATTGGCAATGGCTGGTGTTGAGCCAACGTTTGATGCTGGTCTTGAGGAACCGGAGCCGTTGGTGTTGGTGTTGTGAGAAATGACAATGATGAGTCTTCCACTGACCACGACGTTGTCGTTAGACTTCTTCAACTCTCTGGTGATGGTCTCTTCAAAGTTCGAAAGACCCAAGTCGATAACATCCCCGATTCTGATGTTGACAACACCGAGGAAGCCCTGGTCTTTCTTTTTGAACTTTTTCTGGTCAAAGACTTGAATGATGAGGATAGAGTTCTCGTTGGCTTGAAAGGTAAATGCCTCATTCCAGTAAGGGTTGAGTGTCTTCTTAGCTGGCGAAGTGGACTTTGTTTGGGACCCATCGATGGTGAGCACTGCAAATGGGTCAGGACTTCTGAAAACGTCTCTTTTGTAAAGCGTCTCGGCGGCAACCACCTTCACTGTGATGGTTGTGTTGCTACATGATCATATGTTAGTAATCGTTCAAATACTCCAGGAGCAATTGCCGAAGGACTCCGTTGTTATACCCCAATAACAGGCCACAACGGGTGGAAACGAGGCACAACGGAAGCAAGTGCTTCTCAAGGTCCGGTAGTACTCACCCAGGCATTATGCGCGTCTATTGGACTTTAGTAAGGGTTCTTTGCTTGTGCGTTGTTTCTGTGATGAATTGAGGAGTGAGTAAAGGCAGCCGGGCAGTGCGGTGTGACGTGGCTCAGGTACCTAAAACAAAAGATGCGCGCTTCAGGAAAAAAAAGACGACCAGAAGGAGATCGTCTATATGGCGTCTTGGTAGGCTTGTGGATGGATTATCGTCTGTTCGGTAGCAAACCGCGTCCCGAATGAACTGCCTTGTGTGGTGTCTGAGTGTGTAATCAATCTCCTTTTGCTCAGTTTTTCCACGGTCAACTAATTCCGATTCCGCCTATTCCTCGAAAATTTCCTATTTAGGTTAACTGCAACATCAGATCCAGGCTTTATTCAGATACCAGTAGGTTGAAAGTTAAAGAAGAAAAGTATGATAAACCAAATCACTACATAAAGAAGTTTCAAGTTTGGGTGCTTCAAGAGACAGGTGGACTTCTTCAAACTACAAGGAATCAGCATTTTAAAGCACTAGTCCCTCAGATGAGGTGCTTATGAGAGATGCCTTTGGTGGAGTCCTTCTCCAAAGTACCACGAAGCTTCTGCTCCTGCTCAATGGTCTCGAAGAGGGCCCTGAAGTTACCCTTACCAAAGCCATTGTGATTGTGTCTCTGAATGATCTCAAGGAAGAAAGTTGGGCGGTCAGTTAATGGCTTCGTGAAGATCTGTAAGAGATAACCATTGTCGTCAAAATCGATCAAGATGTTCAAGTCTTTCAATTCTTCCAAGCTTTCTTCAATCTTGATACCTGTTTTTAAAAGTCTTGGGAGTAATCTCTCGTAGTACATGTCTGGAACAGCAATGAACTCTGCTCCTCTTTGACGCATGTGTCTGACGGCATTCGTGATATCATCTGTCAAGAGGGCGATGTGTTGGACGCCAGGTCCATTGTAGAAGTCCAAGAACTCTTCAATCTGCGACTTGCAGATTCCTTCAGCCGGTTCATTCATTGGCATCTTGACCTCCTCGTTCTCGGAGGCCATCACGATAGAGCGGAGAGCACTGTACTCTGTTGAAACATCTTTCTCATCAACAGACCAAAACTCATGAAAACCAAAGATTTTCTTGTATATACCACATGCCTCTTCAAGCCTGTCCCAATCCTCGTTCTGAACACAATGGTCTATCTTTGTGAGCTTGATAGGAGGAAGTCCGTCAATCATCATAGAGCCCCTCAATGCGCTTGCTCTGTGCTCATCATATTCCGGTAAGAATGGACCTGTATAATCAAGATTCTGAACCAACGTGTGATGGATATCGTCAAAGACTTCGATGGTTGCGATTCTCATACTGCCATACTTGTCGGTGATGGTGCTTGGTTCACATACCGACTTGGCTCCAGCCTTGATAGCCCATTGGTAGACATAATCTGCATCATCGACCTGAAATGAGATATCCTTGACACCATCTCCGTGTCTATTAATAAACTTATGAATCTTCTGGATGTACTCATCCTCTTCAGGGTCTTCGGCTGCCGCCATGAGAGGCGAGACAAACTCAAATACAACACTTCCGTTCTTCACCACATGACTAGCGGTCAATCTGGAACCTGTCTCGAGACCTTTGTAGGCAACCAGTTTGAATCCCAAAGCACAGGTAAAGTAACTGGCGGCCTGCTTCGCGTTGGAGACATACCATGTGGCGTGGTGATAACCCTTAAATAAGATTGAGGGGACATTGTGGTCCATAGGCGTCGATGGCTTAGGGCCAATCTGTACTGTCAGACTTGAGCAGCTTCTTCGGATCTGTGAGTGTGCTGATGACAGGGAAAAGTTGATCATGTCATCAGAGATTTCGGATGGCGAATCGATACAGGCCGGGGTTGATAAAAGAGTTCTGGATGCCAAAGCGTCAGTGCTGTGGTTCACATCACTGAAGGAGCGTTTGTATATGGAGGCCACAAGTTTGTTGGTTTCTCTTTTATCCTCGAGGCTAGCCTCGAGCGCGCCGCTCTCGTGCATCTGTTTGAGTGTAGACAGGAGGGTTGTAGATGGAGAGACCATTGTGAGCTGGATCGTGCTGATGTGAACACCGCTTGATCGTGCAAAGTTCTTCGGAGACTCGATTTCTCAGCACTAGTTTGGGTGATGGTGGGAATATATAACTGCGAGTCTGAGGGGGAATCATGTGGTTTATGAGGAGGTTGGTTTTGTGTCATTTCCTCATTAGCCAGTAAAAGCGAAAACGCTTGCGAAAAGGAGGCCATTTTCCTTCAGTTAATCACAAGCTCAACCCTACAGTAACATTATGACATATGAAGAGTCTTTCTATAGCCAGCTGGTGAGTCCAATCTTGAAGTTTGGTTGCCTAGACTTCATCAGGAGTTTCTGTTTTCGGTTCTTTTAGGGATCTAAATACAAGTTTCATCAAATCAAAATCAGGCTTTTGTCAGTAGGTGGTGAGATAAAGGAGATTTTATGGACTGGGTAGCACATCATGTATCACAGGGCGGTGTAATAGTTTCAAAAGGCTGCCCGTACAATCAGTTTATCCTGCCACAAAGTAAAATGCTACGCTTCTTCACTCTTGCTGACTCTGTCCCCCTCTCTCTTTGACTTCGTCATTCTCTGTCGTCACCCCCTAAAATAGTTTCATCGTAACGAGGCGAGCCACGACATTACAGTGACGAGAATTTCGAGGAGGATTCTTCTTCTTTTAAAGGCCTAAGGTACGAAACGATCAGAGTCTGTGTTTTGAGATCTGAATCCTGGTATGGCCACTACCAAGTTTAATTTTTGGACAAAAAAATGCGCGAGCCCGGAGTCGAACCGGGGGCTCAAAGATGGCAACTTTGAATTTTACCGCTAAACCACTCGCGCTTTTGTTGGTTGAATGGATTTTGCTGTTTTCCAAATCGTATTCTTGCGCTTGTATTCTTGCTCTATTCGAGTGCGCTGGCGATTTAAGTATATTGTAGCGATAATTCGAGCCATTAAATCTTCCGTGAAGACTTTGAATCCTTGGAAGCTATCTTTCAGAACTTATAAGATCCAGAAAACGAAATTGCATCCTCGATGAGTTGTTGCGCGCAACCAATTCTGAAATTTTTTTGGTAGGCTAAACAAACACTGAGTACTACTCTTAGCGGAAATTCCACTTTCCCGATAGTCAAACTCATCTCTGAATCATCAATTATGGAAGAAGATTTGTTTGCAGTGTTTGACGAGGTTCCGACTGCCCCGCCAGAGGTTACTCCTGTGACGGAGACACCTGAGCCAAAAATCCTGGAGATCATGGATGAACAGGCAACTGAGTCTAAGAAACGTGCTGCTTCGCCCACTGAGAAGAAAGAGAAGAAACCAAAAAAGGATAAGAAGCTTGTTGATCAGAAAGAAAAGTCTGAGGTCGTGCCGATGGTTGCCGATTCGTTCGAGAAAGAGGCATCGAGAGAAGTTAACGCATCCTCTGGTTTGATGCCAAAGACAGAAGAGGACGGCAAGGTCAAGCTCTTGCACCAGGTCAGACATCAAGTTGCTGTCCCATCTGGATATCCATACATGCCAATTGGAGAACATAAAAGAGCCAAGGAGGCTCGCTCCTATCCGTTCATTTTGGATCCCTTCCAAGATACAGCAGTGTCCTGTATTGATAGAAGTGAATCTGTGCTTGTTTCTGCGCATACATCGGCAGGTAAAACAGTTGTCGCCGAATATGCCATTGCACAGTCTCTTCAATCGAAACAGAGGGTCATTTACACATCCCCGATCAAGGCCTTGTCGAACCAGAAATATCGTGAACTTCTCGCAGAGTTTGGTGATGTTGGTCTGATGACCGGTGATGTGACAATAAACCCAGATGCAGGTTGTTTGGTCATGACCACGGAGATTCTGCGTTCGATGCTTTATAGGGGTTCTGAAGTTATGAGAGAAGTTGCTTGGGTCATCTTTGATGAGGTCCACTACATGAGAGACAAAGAACGTGGTGTTGTCTGGGAAGAGACTATCATCCTGCTGCCTGACAAAGTCCACTACGTCTTCCTTTCTGCTACTATTCCTAATGCCATGGAGTTTGCAGAGTGGATCTGTAAGATTCACTCCCAGCCTTGTCATGTCGTTTACACTGACTTCCGTCCAACTCCACTTCAGCACTACTTGTTCCCAGCCAACGGTGATGGAATCCATTTGGTTGTTGATGAGAAGAGTACATTCAGAGAAGAGAACTTCCAAAAGGCCATGGCCTCCATCTCTAACAGTCAGGGTGATGATCCAAACTCTGCAAACTCCAGAGGTAAGAAGGGTCAGACTTTCAAAGGTGGCAACAAGGACTCCAAATCAGATATCTACAAAATTGTAAAGATGATTTGGATCAAGAAGTACAACCCAGTCATTGTTTTCTCGTTCTCCAAGAGAGATTGTGAGTCTCTTGCTTTGAAGATGTCCAAGCTGGACTTCAACACTGACGAAGAGAGAGACACATTGACAAAGATCTTCACCAACGCCATTGACCTCTTGCCTGAATCAGACAGAGAACTTCCACAAATCAAGCATATTCTTCCTCTTCTGAGACGTGGTATCGGAATCCACCACTCTGGTCTTCTTCCAATACTAAAGGAGATCATCGAGATTTTGTTTCAGGAGGGTCTGCTAAAGGTTTTGTTTGCCACTGAAACTTTCTCTATTGGTTTGAATATGCCTGCTAAAACCGTTGTTTTTACCTCTGTGAGAAAGTGGGATGGTAAGGGTTTCCGTTGGGTGTCTGGAGGTGAATATATTCAGATGTCTGGTCGTGCTGGTCGTCGTGGTCTCGATGACCGTGGTATTGTCATAATGATGATTGATGAGAAGATGGAACCACAGGTTGCCAAGGGAATGGTCAAGGGTGAAGCCGACAGGTTGGACTCTGCCTTCCATCTGGGTTACAATATGATTTTGAACTTGATGAGAGTTGAGGGTATCTCTCCAGAATTTATGCTTGAACACTCTTTCTTCCAGTTTCAGAATGCGTCTTCTGTTCCAGTTCTTGAGAGAAAGTTGTTGGACATTGAATCTCAGCTTTCTCATATAGTTATTGAGGATGAGTCTGTTGTCCGTGAGTACTATGATGTCCGGAAGCAATTAGACGTATACAATGAGGATGTTCGTCATGTATTCACGCATCCAGCACATGTACTCAGCTTCCTCCAACCTGGAAGATTGATCAAGGTCCAGGTCGGCACCTTTGAGTACGGATGGGGTGCTATTGTTGACTTCCAGAAGAGATCAAACAAGCGGAATAAGAGTGAGACCTACACTGATCATGAGTCTTACATTGTCAACGTACTTGTATCATCCATGTTCATTGATGCCCCTGTGAACTTGATCAAGCCTTTCAACCCTGACTTTCCAGAAGGCATCAGACCGGCGAAAGAGGGTGAGAAGTCAAGAACACAGATCATTCCAATCACACTCAATTCGATTGTGTCTATTGGAGCTGTAAGACTTTATATGCCAAAGGATCTCAAGACTGCTCAACAGAAAGAGACTGTTGGCAAGAGTCTAGCCGAGCTGCATCGTCGTTATCCAGATGGTCTTCAGTTATTGGACCCAGTGGAGAGTATGAAGATTGATGACGCCGACTTCAAGACGCTCTTGAAGAAGATTGAAGTGTTGGAGTCCAAGCTCTACTCTAACCCACTTTCTCTCTCTCCAAGATTGAAGGATTTGTACAACGAGTACAGCAACAAGGTTGCCCTGACTAAAGACGCTCAAGCACTGAAGGACAAGATCTTGGAAGCACAGGCTGTGATTCAGTTGGATGATTTGAGACAACGTAAGAGGGTGCTGAGACGCCTTGGCTTCACAACTGCTAACGATATCATTGAATTGAAGGGCAGAGTTGCATGTGAAATCTCCACTGGCGATGAGTTGCTCTTAACTGAGTTGATCTTCAATGGAAACTTTAACGAGTTGACACCCGAACAATGTGCTGCATTGCTTTCATGTTTCGTGTTCCAGGAGAGATCTAAGGAGACACCACGTCTCAAGCCAGAGCTTGCTGAGCCATTGAAGCAGATGCAGGAGATGGCTTCCAAGATTGCAAAGATCTCTAAGGAAAGTAAAATTGAGATAGTGGAGAAGGAGTACATTGAGGCATTCAGACCTGAGTTGATGGAAGTCGTGTATGAGTGGTGCCGCGGTGCTACATTTACACAGATTTGCAAGATGACAGATGTGTACGAAGGAAGCTTGATCAGAATGTTCAAGAGATTGGAGGAGATGTTGAGACAGATGGTTGTCGCTGCTAAGGCAATTGGCAACGTTGCATTGGAAGAAAAGATGGAGAAGGCCACCGATCTTGTCCACAGAGATATTGTGAGTGCCGGTTCTTTGTACTTGTGATGTCAATATGAGAGGTCTAGTTTAATGGCAGTAGTAGGCGGCACATGGCGGATTTAACACCAATCCGGAGTAAACACGCGACAGTTCTTCGAAGTTTTCCGGGGAAATTCGGCTAAGGAGGCACTTTGCACAAGTCGAGGCCCAGCTGTTATTGGCCTTAAGATTTACTTATGGCACGGCTACGAGTGTGGGAAAATTGTGAGGTACGCTTGGGGTACATGATAAACCCGCGGAAGTGGAAAGCCCTAAACACTCCCAAAAAGGAGCCCTAAAAGCTGGTCTTTCGGGTGACATCGCCAGCAATATGAAATGTCTTTTTTGTGTTTAGTGCGGCATTGTAGATTGACACGGCACTGCTGGCTATTCCACGCTTGAGAAGAGGGGTGGTTTAAGTGCCTCCCCCACCTTGAAATGTGTCACTCATTCTAAAGACCATGTGGTTTCTCGTGTAAATCTAAGAGGAACATGGTTCCAAGAGTAGCAGAAGCATCACATAGCCGATGCTTCGAGAGTGCCCCCCTCGTTTTGTGTCAGATGCATTTCCGAGAACCGGGAAGGGGAGCCAAAGCTTAAAAGCCGTTGTTGAGTGGCAGTGTTGCACATACCATGCCATCCCGGTTTTTTCCACCTGCCGTTGATCCAGCCGGAAGAGTCAGAGACGCAGTCCAGCCCCTAAATGAGATGAAAATGAGATATGATGCTTGGAACTGGCGCTAGGAGGGATGTTGAGAGAGTATTCGTGTGGGGGCATTACCTGTCTCCATGATGTCGCGGGGTTTTGTTTCTTCTCTCTGTCGCTCATTCTCATCCATCTCCGGGATATGAGAAAAGATAGTCCCCCACCCTCTTCCCACCTTGCTGCTTGAGATATCCTGATAATGCTGATTGTGTCTTCCCCGGAGTGTAACTTTACGTAGAGTTTCCTTTTACCAGCCCATCCCGATAACTTCCATTGCTAGGCTGCCCGGGCCCTCGGAGTAAAGAGCCGGTTCGGCCACTCTTCGCGCATAGATCTGGGGTAATGCGCAGTAAGCAACTCATCGAACGGGTCGTTCGAGTGCCACTTCGAGAGGCTTCTAGTGCTCTTCAGAAGTTCTTTGAAGTTGGAAGGAAATCAGAAAGTTATAGTTATTACATATATGCTATTTTCAAGATCATAAGGTTTTGAAATAGTCTTCATATGCACTTCCTCAGCAACGTTTGTGGCAGAGCTTCCCCAGTCTCTGGTTTGCGCACTTGCGGATTGCGCGCCGTTTAGCCTTCTCCTAGGATGTCCGGGACGCTCCTAATCCTCTCCAGTGTATAAATACAGAGCCTTTTCCCCCACATTCCCCAGATACTTATGACTCCTCAGCTATCGGCTTCTGTCAAGCACACTCCCCCAACACGCAAACAATCACACACAGAATGTCGCCTTCAAAGGTCTACTCGAACAGCAACGCGGCTCTCATCCAGAAGCTCGGCTTGCACGAAGACGTTATTCTCCGTCACAACGCCTCCGTTCCAACTTTGTACGAGGATGGTCTCCTTGAAAAGAAGACTGCTATATCCTCTGCAGGTGCCCTTATGGCCTACTCTGGTAAGAAGACCGGAAGATCACCAAAGGACAAGCGTATTGTCGATGAAGAGTCCTCAACCAACAACATCTGGTGGGGCCCAGTTAATAAGAAGGTCTCTGAGCAGACATGGAAGATTTCCAAGGCTAGAGCTGCTGATTACTTGAGAACCAGAGAAAAGGTCTACGTTGTTGACGCCTACGCTGGTTGGGACCCACGCTACAGACTCAAGGTTCGTGTTATCTGTGCTCGTGCCTACCACGCTCTCTTCATGAGAAACATGCTCATCAGACCAACTGAAGATGAACTTGCCGAATTTGGTGAGCCTGATTTCACCATCTGGAACGCTGGTCAGTTCCCTGCCAACATTTACACCCAGGGTATGACTTCACCAACTTCTGTCGAGATCAACTTCAAGGAGATGGAGATGGTTATCTTGGGAACCGAGTACGCTGGTGAGATGAAAAAGGGTATCTTCACCGTCATGTTCTACCTCATGCCTGTGAACCACAACGTTTTGACTTTGCATTCTTCGGCCAACCAGGGTGTTCAGAACCAAGACGTCACATTGTTCTTCGGTTTGTCAGGGACTGGTAAGACCACTTTGTCTGCTGACCCTAACCGTCTCTTGATTGGTGACGATGAACACTGCTGGTCTGACGAGGGTGTCTTCAACATTGAGGGTGGTTGTTACGCCAAGTGTTTGGGTTTGTCTGGTGAAAAGGAGCCTGAAATCTTTGACGCTATCAGATTCGGTTCTGTTTTGGAGAACGTTGTTTACGATGACAAGAGCAGAGTTGTTGATTTTGAGGATGCTTCCATCACTGAAAACACTAGATGTGCTTACCCAATTGACTACATCCCAAGTGCAAAGATCCCTTGCTTCGCTAACTCTCACCCTAAAAACATCGTTCTCTTGACTTGTGATGCCAGAGGTGTTCTTCCACCAGTTTCCAAGCTAACAAATGCCCAGGTGATGTACCACTTTATCTCCGGCTACACGTCCAAGATGGCAGGTACAGAAGAGGGTGTTACAGAACCGGAAGCTACATTCTCTGCATGCTTTGGTCAACCATTCTTGGCTTTGCATCCTATGAAGTACGCTCAGATGCTTTCCGACAAGATGACGGAGCACAAGGCCAATGCTTGGTTGTTGAACACTGGCTGGACCGGTTCCTCTGCTTCCAAGGGTGGTAAGCGTTGTCCACTCAAGTACACCAGAGCTATCTTGGATGCCATTCATGATGGTACTCTGGCTGATGCTGATTACGAGACCTTCCCAGTCTTTGGTCTTCAAATCCCAACTGCTGTCAGTAACGTTCCAAGTGAGCTTCTCAATCCATCCAAGGCTTGGGTCGAAGGTACTGGTAAGTTTGACGGTGAGGTTCGTGGCTTGGCCAGTCTGTTCGCTGAGAACTTCAACAAGTACTCTTCTGAGGCTACTGTGGAGGTTGTTGCTGCTGGTCCTTCTCTCTAAGCTGAATGTCGTTTTGTAACATAGGAACATCAGGTATTTATTCATCAATATTCATTAAGGGTTTTAATCGGTTCAAATCATCTTTGTAGTTTTTCCTTGTTATCTGTGGCATCCGATCCGTGGGGGTTGCCCGGGATAAAATTGTGGAGAACATCATGGTACAAGGCATATCAAATTCCCTCAACTCTAACACAGCAATGGCAACCCGTCCCAAAAGGGCAGTCAAGCCAAAGAAAGAAGAATGTCTGTCAATATACCAATGAATTCATATCTCTTAAAGTGTGTTTTCAACCGCTAACTCGCCACAGTGGCAGGTCCTGAAGCTGCGGTCCTTGCTTATTTGGAGAAGCAGTATCGCCCATACTCCACCAACGATATCATCCAGAACTTGCACGGAAACTTTGGTAAAGCAGCTGCTCAGAAGGCTCTTGATGCACTTGCTGCAAATGGTAAGATCACTACCAAGCTCTTTGGGAAGGTGTTGATCTCAGCGGCTAACAAGGTCGAGGTAGTGAGTGTACAAGCTTTCAGGCTTACAAGCTTATTGGCATCCTGATCTGATACTAACATATCTCTAAGTCTAAGGAAGACTCAAACGCCGACTACAACTCAGCTCTGGCGGGGGTATCTGGGGCGCTCACTGAACAGGAAAGGACTTTGAGTTGTCTTCAGGGGGGTATGTTGTACTTTTACCGCACCACTACAGCTACTAACACACCATCAGAGCTCAAAGATGTCAAGCAGTACCCCGAAGATATCACACTAGACAATAGTATTGGAAAGTTAGAATCCCAGATTGCTGTGCTGGAGAAGAAGATCAAGAGCGCTTCTACCAGGCCTTCTCTCTCTCCAGAATCAGTGAAGAAAGTGGTAGCTATGAAGGAGCATATAGGCAAAGAGTCTGAAAAGAGAGTGAAAATGGTGGGCTTTATACTGCAACTGCTGCTTCATAAACTTTACTAACTCTAAGCTACAGTACAAGAACTTCATGAGGTATCTCTCTGAATTCGTTGATCCAAAGAAATTGAGTGTGAGTATTGACTTCTAAGATCTACTTTTACTGACTAACACTAAATCTTCAGGAAGATCTAGGTCTTGAAGATCCACAAGATCTTTGAAATATACTAGCGGGTGTCATAGTTTTATTGATTTCCATGCTATTGCTTTCACAATCGGACACCGCTATTGTATCGTGGCGCGCCTAACTGCAACTTTGATCTGAGGAGAAACTTCATATCGAAGCCTCTTACACGGGTGCTTGTCCGCTAAGAATCGCTGTTTTTTTACATTCAACATCGTTTAGAGGCGGGGCCCACAGAACGAAGCGGAGGCAGCGAAGCGCCCTGACGAAGAAAGGGGGAAGGTCCTTTCAGTAAGCACTATATTAAATACCCCGCAGACATAAGACGAGAAAGTTACCGAGGATGAAGAACGAAGTAGTTATCCTGAAGGCACAGCGGGTAACCTTTTCGTATATTCTGATCGTAGGGGAACGCCGAATGTAAACAACGTTCACCAACGCAGCTCCGATTCCATCCCTCGGATTCTCGCGGCCATGAGCGCATGATCCGTATAAAACGATAACAACTCCACTTCCTAACCATATATATGCAATCTAACAGCTTGATCCATATCTAACACGCTTGTTTTATGAATCTGTTATCTTAAAATATCAAAATATCATATTTTTAAGAAATTTTGTGATAATCAACTTGATGTAGTCTTTGTTAGCAACATAAATCTACTAAAACAACAAAATTTTCCAGGAAACTTCAAAAGAAAAACTTGAAATTGAAAAATTTTAATCTAAAGCCTTCTTACTGGCTTTAAAAATCAATTCAGCTTCCAAAAAATTGATTAAAGGTGCTATATGGCTTAGAGCTATTGTGTAGAGCTCGTAAATTGCCTTTCTTCTTGCAAGTGGTGTGCAGATGGTTTATATTTGGTGTTCGGGTGTTAGGCAAATCATGAAGCAAACTTTCCAAAATCACCAGGGCGCAGAACCAAAACCATTGGTGCGAGCCAAAAATATGAGGGCTGAAAGCCATAGCGTTCTCAAATCCTCCCCGACCTAAGACGAGGAACGAGGTAGTGCTCCCCTCGACTCCGGCGCGCTTCTTTTGCCCTTCTCGTATAATATAGTTGAATTGAAGAAATTTGGCACATAATATACCAGCTCAATACAACTGAATATATGTAATTAATTGATAGCCAATCTCAAAGTACCAAAGTTCAGAAAAATTACCTCCTTCAGGAGCAAGTAGGGGATTGGTTGTTTTGTTGGTGTTCGGGTTTGTCCTGGATCTGGGGCTTGGACGACAACTTCTAGCTGCGGCCATTGGTTGTTCAACACTCTTCTTTTTCGTTAACATGGACGAGATGAGATCGTGATGGGGTCGCCAAAGCGTTGTACCATCACTGTTGTATTGGACGGACCATTATAGCTGACTCCTTAAAACAATTCAATGCTTTCCCATAGGATTTCTCGCCCACAATATAGAGCACCCGATCTCACGTACACCTAGTGAAAATTATCTGTGACGATACAAGCCTGGCTGGCTCACTGACAAGTCGGTCGATGCAAATCAATTCCGCCAACAGCTTCTTCGGTATAGCAAATTGTAGATCAAACCTGTCAAGGCTTTCCCCTCTGAGCCGCGATTCTGATCTGGGTGGCTGGCAGATTACCCCTTGGGAAGAAATTAAAGACAGATCGCGCATGAAGCTGCAGAGGTGGTTGCGAATGCGGAAGCATGGAGAACATGTCATAGTCGAACTAGGCTTAAAAGCAACCAGTGCTGGTGGATGAGGTCTATCAAAGTGAATCACTTGCATATCACATCGAATTGCCATCAATATTTGAAAAAAAGTGCATTTCAATATAAACTTCTGTAGATGTGAGGGTAATCGCGGCACGGACTAGGTTTTTGGGCGGGCGCAAGATCCAACCAAGATTCCGTCCATTGGATCTGGAAGGCGATGGGCCTAATACTTGCCGAAAGTTTGGGCGTCTAGATTTTGACAATTCTGCTGATTTTAGTAGCCGGTTGTGCTGGCTGTCCTTAAGGGGCTTTGTGATGCTCCGCATATTATGGGCTGGCTGGCTCTCCTAATGCGGAAAACATCGAGGCTAGATCAGAAATCGCGCGCGCGTATCTTGCTTAACAGTGGTCACTTTCATGTATACCACTAACCAGCCAACATGAGTTGATGAGGCAAGAGCGTCTAGAGGTCCAGATCGGACCAGGAACACCGGATATAAAATGATGCGATTTCCCACATCTTTTCTCCGGTGTGCTTTTTGCTTTCGTAACCCACTCACGTTCGTTCGATCTATATCTCACCACTAACTCTCAGTCACTCCTTTTACTTGAGACACCTCCAACCCTATTCGTTCTTTCTTCAGATCATCCAAGCGAACTTTCACTCTTTTCCCAATGCAGGCCCTTACTCTCGCTCTCTTTTTGGGTTCCCTCCAGCATGCTCTCTGTGCTCCAATTGTTGTCACCAGAATGCACACCGCTGAGGCTGTCACTGTCACTGACACTTACACCACAGTGACCAACACTCACACTGCCCCAACTGTGGAGGTCTTGGTGAGTGATGGTGTTACATACACTTTCACTTTGACTGATGCAACATACGCTGAGCCAACCACTTTCACTTCCATTGTTAATAGAGCCGTTACCGACCCTGTCTCTATTCCAACAACCACTACTTTGGCTCCCGAGACAACAGCGGCTACCGAGGTGACCACCGAGGTGACCACTGAGGCCGCTGATCCAACTACTCCAGAGACCACACAGATCGCAGAGACCACACAGATCGCAGAGACTACCACACAGGCTGCTGTTGAGCCAACTACTCAGGCAGCAGAGGTGACCACACAGGCTGTCGAAACTACTTCTTCCACCAAGATTACTACTACTTTGCAGGCTCCAACCGCTATTGCTACCTCTATTGCAACCGACAGCACTACCAAGGCTCTCACCACCTCTACTTCTACTTCTGCCACTTCCACTTCCACCGGTGATTTGTCTGCAAGACCAAGTGCCATTGTGTACTCTCCGTACAATAATGACTCCTCCTGCAAGGACTATGATACCGTTCAGGCAGATTTGCAGCTGATTCACTCCACTGGTATTACAAAAATTCGTGTCTACGGAACTGACTGCAACTCCATCAACACAGTGTTACCAAACGCTGCTGCTTTGGGTATGACTGTCAACCAGGGCTTCTGGATCAGTTCCGATGGTGTCGACTCTATCAACGACGCCATCACTGAGCTTATCTCTTACGGTGAAACTAATGGCTGGAGCGTCTTTGACTTCATCACTGTTGGCAACGAGGCTGTTCAGGCTGGCTATGTGACTGTCGCTGAGTTGACTGCTAAGATCTCTTCTGTCAGATCTCAGATGGAGGCTGCTGGCTACACTGGTAAGTTCACAACCTCTGAACCACCTGTCATCTTTGAGGAGAACCCAGACTTGTGTGACGCTGATGTTGACTTCATTGGTATTAACCCACACGCCTACTTTGACACATACGCTTCTGCTGCCACTGCTGGGGAGTTTGTCAAGGGTCAGGTCGCAATTGTTCAGAATTACTGCACTGACAAGGAAATCGTTGTCACTGAGACTGGCTACCCAAGTGCCGGTATTCAGAACGGTGATAACATACCATCCGCGGCCAACCAGAGAATTGCTATTGCCGCTATTCTCTCTGAAATGAACAACGAGGTCACCATCCTGTCTACATACAACGATTACTGGAAGGAACCAGGTCCATATGGTATTGAGCAGTCGTTTGGTGTGATTCAGCTCTTTGACTAAGTGATGGTCAGATCACTCCCCTCAGTGAGATCACTTTATTGTACATGTCCACCAAAACTTGCTATGAACTTTCCATATTATTCCTCATTTCGTTATTGTTTGTTGTTCTGGGTTTCACTTTTTTTGTTCGGGTAAATCATCATAAAAATGTATAAGCAATCAAAGATTGCATTTGAGTTTAGCAAAATTTGTAGTACCATAACCATAACACTAATGACAATAATAGTAGAATGAGTAACCCTCCAGAGTCCCGAGAAGAAGGTAATAATCAGCTATAAAACCAATAACCCAGCAGCAAATGATTTTTGACTTCTTTGTGTTCTTGAACCCTTCAATGGTTCGAGAACTCCATTAACAGCGTCGAGCTGTTTCTTCTTCTGTATACCACCGTAGAGATCAACTCGATGTATTGATCCAGCATGATGTATTTGACGTTTTCTCTGAACACCGTCACTATGGCTTGAAGATTTTTTGATTTCGAAGAAGACTTCGTGGCCAAGTTGGTTAAGGCGCACGACTGTTAATCGTGAGATCGACAGTTCGACCCTGTCCGAGGTCGTTTTTTTTTTGAACTCCAGATTGGTTATGAGCCCTGATATCATGAATAAAGAAATTAGGTGTAGACCTTAAATCTTCAGCACTCATCAACAGCTTTTAAACTCCATAAAATGAGTGAGATCACGGAGACAGAAGAGCAACTGCTTACCAGGCACAGAAAGGAGAGCAGAGATCTTGTTGCTACCGTTACAGGCCTGAAGAAACAGGCAACGAAGACCAAGCGCAAAGAGGTGAACAAGAAGTGCACGGAGATGGAACAGAATTTGAAAGATAGACATGAGAGAGAACTCAGAGAGTTCAAGGCACAAGCTGGTGATGCTGGAATCACTGCCCAAGAAGAAGAAGAAGATGAGTTAACACCTGAGAAACTTTTGGCACAGCTGGAGTTGGACAACAATGCACAGGCGGAGGAAGAAGAGACCAAGCCAGTGACACAGAAGCAAGAGCCTCAACCGAAAGGTCCTAAACGGAATCGCCAAAAGGAAAGACTTGCAAAAAGACAAGCACAGCTTGAAGAACAGCGAAAGCAGGCCCAAGAAGAGGCCGATCTTCAACCAGATTTCAAAAAGATCGAGGAGGAGAACATTGAACAATTGTGCCAGATTGCAGGACTCAAGCCGTTTGACATCAAGCCTGATGGTAACTGTCTGTTTTCTTCCATTTCTGATCAGCTGAAAACTCGCCGGGGGCTTGAGGTTGGTGTCCAGGAATTGAGAAACAAAGCTGTCAACCATATCAGGGGCGATCCTGACACCTTCATTCCTTATTTGTTCGATGAGGACACCATGACTGTGAAGGACATCAAGGAGTACACCAAGAAGATGGAAGAAACCGCTGCATGGGGCTCAGACTTAGAAATTTTGGCGTTGGCCAAGGTGTATGACTGTCCTATCAGTGTGATGATGACAGGCAGATCCACTCTGAAGATCAACGAGGCTGGACAGGGCGACGAGCTGAAACTGGTGTACTATAAGCACTCATATGCTCTTGGAGAGCACTACAACTCGCTTCGTGATGCTTGAAGTAATCCTATAAATCTGCCGTAGCTCATCGCCCGCGATGCGTAGTGAAAAAAGTAGTCCACAAAACACCGCTATTTGCTTTTTGTATCAACATCACCACAAATCCATGCTTCTACGTACCAGTCGTCTCATTCATACCACACGATCTTTGCTGGCAAAGAAACCATCGAAATCGAAGTCAAAGCAGCCAGTAAAGGCCGCACATGCCCTACTAGGCCGTTCATCTTCCAAACTCAGCGTTGGTATTGTGGGTCTTGCGAACGTTGGAAAGTCTACGTTCTTCCAGTCAATCACAAAGTCCACACTAGGAAACCCTAACAATTATCCATTTGCTACTGTTGATCCTGAAGAAGCGCTGTATAAGGTCCCATCCGAGAAGTTGAGCGCTCTGTCAAAAGTGTATGGAAGTGAGAAGGTATTCCCTTCTTACTTGAAGATTGTGGATATCGCTGGCTTGGTGAGAAATGCGTCAAAGGGAGAAGGACTTGGAAACCAGTTCTTAAATGATATTAGAAACGTTGACGGCATTTTCCATGTCGTTAGAGGATTTGATAATGAGGAGATCACACATGTGGAGTTAACAGTGGATCCCGTCAGAGATATGGAGATCGTTGGAGATGAGCTGTTGCTGAAGGATCTGGAGACTGTCGAGAGCGCTATTGAGAGAAACAAAAAAAGTATGAAAAGTGCCAAAGCCAATGATCGTAAGGAGATTGAGAGGGAGAACGAGATTCTGGAGAGACTGGGTGAAACCATGATGGAAAAGGGAAGATTACTCAACCACAATAACTGGACAGAAGAGGAGGTGAATGTCGTGAATCAACATAAATTCTTGACGGCAAAGCCAACACTGTACCTTTTAAACGTTTCAAAAGAGGATTATCTGTCTGGCGAGAACAAGTACATCAAAGACGTCGAAGAATGGATCAAGACGAACAGTCCTAACGAGAAGGTGGTTTTGTTCAGTGCAGACCATGAACATGAGTTTGTGGAAACTGAAAAGAGATCAGATGTTATCGACATGATGGTCAAGCAGATGAAGGGTTTATTGAATCTTATTAGCTTCTACACATGTGGTCCTATTGAAGCCCGCGAGTGGAACGTGAAGCGTGGATCCACAGCTCCTGAAGGTGCTGGTATGATCCATACTGATTTGCAGAAGGGGTTCTTGAATGTTAGCGTATGGAAGTACGACAAGGTTATGGAGATGAAGGACCAAATCGTGGGTGGACAGGTCGATAAGACCGTCAAGTTTGAGAAGCACGGGAAGGCTTATGAAGTCGAAGATGGTGACATTATGCTGATCAACGCAGTTGGTGGTAAAACTAGATAGATAGATCCAACAAAAGGTCTTGTACATACGATTCGGTAAACTATAATTCCGTGGAGAGAGCCAATTTATTGTTTATTCCAAAAAATACAGATGGTTCTGCAGCTGTAATTGTTAGTGGACCCCAGATCTGAAAAATTGAGATCACAGGCATCAATGAATTTCACATAAGACAAAACGTATCAGAGCGTTTGACAAATATTCTTCTCACGAACAGATTTTAGTCGAAGAGCTGGGTTTAATAGCAGTCCCGTAGGACATTATTCTCATCAGAAAGAGGGGAATGTCATGTTGTTTCTTTCATTGTGGCACCTGCGAGTATCGAATGAATAAGAACATACCAATTGCTCAAACGATTTGTGGAACGAGTTCAACTTGCCAAGCGGGTAGAAACGTCTCGAGATGAAAGTTCGAAAGAAATTTTCTGTGATGGCGCGCGAAAAACTTTGTGCGCGCGCTCAGTAAATTGCTTCTTAGGGCAACAGGGGCAACACACCACAGATACAGGAAAGCAGCCTCACAGTTCCTTTGTGGCTAGCACCAAGCGATTGTTACATGCTTTTGGTCGGTTCATCTACACGAATCGGGAGACTGTAGGAGATATAGCGAGCATCGTGCCAAGCACAACGGATTATTCCAGTTAGTCCGCCCGCCGATGAATGGGCTGTCATTGTTAGCTGCACACCAGAGATCCTGCATGACAATCAGCAGATGGACCCTAAAGCGTGGGTTCCAATTATGAATATCCTTGTTTTTCTATGTTTTCTAGTAGTTTTGGGAGCTTTTAATCACCACCATCATTATCTTGGACTTAATATGAGCACATAACCGCTTTTTTTGGCAGAGCCTATGGCTACCTATGCGGCTAAAACGCCTTCGGAAGTAGTAGGCGATAAAGCCGTCCTTGATATCCAGGGTTGTTTTCATGGCACCCTGTGACTCCTTTCGCAGTGTCACGTAACTGAGCCGTGCAATCATTCTTCCGTGTGGCTGTACGTGCGAGGCTATTGTGTATGGAGTGCGTGAGTGCGTGAGTGCGCATCTGGCAACCTTTACCGCTGATCTCGCTATCGCATAAAAGGCAGACACCCCCCCTTTGTCTTACATCACACACCCACACACACACACACTGTTAACTGTCGCGATGCCTATCGACCCATTCGTTCTGACACACCATCATCACCATTCCTTGAGCATTGAGCCTCATAGGGAGGTCGAAGCTCGTGGTGCACTCACCATGGACCATCCGCTGGTTGAGGATGCTCTCGCCAGTGAGGTGGACGATGATATTCTTGACCTTTCTTGGCCAGCTATCCGCCACTACTTTGCCACACGTCTCTCAACGCTCACAGAGATTCATCTTCAACAAGCATCAGATGTCAACCCGTTCCCAGCACTCAGAGAGATGACCTTGCACAACTGGAATTTCTTCTTCATGGGTATGCTCGCTTGGTTTTCCGCATCTTTTGACTTCTTCTTGACTTCTGTTTCTGGTACATATATCGCTGAGTCCTTGGAAGTCACCACCGCCGACATCACTTGGGGTCTTTCCTCTGTTCTCATGGTCAGATCTGTGGGGGCTGTTATCTTTGGACTTTGGACCGACAAGTATTCAAGGAAGTGGCCATATATCACTGCTGCTGCCATGTTCTTGGCTTTGCAGATTGGAACCGGTTTCGTCAACACATACCAGCAATTCTTGGCAGTGAGAGCCCTTTCAGGTATTGCAATGGGTGGTACTTATGCCACTGCTGCCGCAACTTCTTTGGATGATGCTCCAGTCAAGGCCAGATCATTCCTTTCCGGATTGTTCTTTTCTTCCTACGCCTGGGGTATGGTCTTTGCGGCCGTCTTTTGGAAGGCATTCGAAGGAACACCACAGACATGGAAGGCTTTGTTCTGGTTCTCCTCCGGCATCCCATTCCTTCTGATTGTCTGGAGATTGTTGAATCCAGAAACCACTTACTTTCAACACGTCCTTAAGGCTCGTCAGCTAATCGTTGAAGACCAAAAGGCTGCAGGCACTTACCACGTTGAGACTTTCAAGGAGAAGATGTGGGATATGAAGGTCACTGTAAAGAAGTACTGGATTTTGTTCCTCTACTTGATTTTGCTTCTCGCTGGTTCCAACTTCCTTGCTCATGCTTCTCAGGATATGTTCCCAACAATGCTTAGAACTCAGCTTAAGTTCTCAGAGGATGCTGTCACTGTTGCTATTGTCGTCACCAACATGGGTGGTGTCATTGGTTCGATATTCATTGGTATGATTATGGAAGTTCTTGGTCGTCGTCTTGCAATCGTCCTTTGTTGCATCCTTGGTGGTGCAGTCACATACCCTTCCCTCATGCTTCACACAAGCTCTGCTGTGCTTGGTGGCGGATTCTTCTTCTTCTTTTCTGTGCTTGGGGTGTGGGGTGTCATCCCAGCACACTTATCTGAACTATCCCCACCTGATGCTCGTGTCCTTGTTTCCGGCTTGGCTTACCAGTTGGGTAACTTGGCATCTTCTGCTTCTTCTACCATTGAGACCCAGTTGGCTGGTAACTGGCCGTTGGAGTTCGATGCTAACGGAAAGGCTATCAAGCTCGATTACGCAAAGACTATTGCATGCTTTACTGGTGCTGTGTTCATCTATACATTGATCATGACATTGCTTGGCCCAGAGAAGTTCCATCGTGACTTGTCGAGTCCAGTGATGAAGAAGTATATTGACAAGAGTATGTCTTTGGAGAAGAAGGATGCGGAGCAGGCTACGCATGAGATGGAATGTGATCCAAGTTCAAGTTCACAGGAGATTAAAGTCTGAGATACAAGCTGTCAATCTTTTATAAATCAATCTGTTTTTGTTGGTATACGGAGTTCTATTCATAAATAATAAATTTTCTTTTTATAGTCACACTGATCGTTGTAACTTCAATATCCGTTAATTACTCAGCCATGCTACAACTAGTCCATCACAGTACTGCACACACGGCAAAGATCTGAGGGACGAAGCAAAGACAAGCAAGGACCTCAAAGCCACATACAAACAACGCCGTTGTGTTATTGAGATGCACAGCAAGGAAGCCACAATTCCCATTGAGAACGTTGTCCGGCTCATCGACTAGATGGAAACCGTGAACATGTATGTGCAATAGAGCTTCCAGGTTCCTATCATCCCAGTAGCACAGAGTGACACTTCGGGATGGAGATCAGACGATCGGCTTTCCGCGGCCGTTGAGGCGCATATTCTAGGGTTTGGGGGCTGCACTACTCAGGGAAGATTTGATCAGCAGCCTTAAGTTCCATGCTCCCCATTTATGGAATCATGGTTCGTATATGACACAAATAATGAGTCAGTTGGAATCATTGTTGTCATGAGTTGAAAAGACAGCGTGTTTGAAAATTGTGGGTAGACCTACTAATACAGGAAAATAAGCGTCAGGCTCACAGACACAAAACCATAAAGCCAAGATCTCAGCACACCGGAGCCTATCTTCGGAACCGGAAAAATATCTTCACGAGACGCCAAGAGGCCATGGAATAACTCAAGAGGCACATCAACGAGACAGGTGACACATCTAACGTCCAGCCGCACACAGTGCGGACATCACGTTCGAGAGCGGAAATGAGCACAAAGATCTGACCCAATAGCGGACCCTGTAGATCACACTATAAAGGAACAGCCTCTCATTTTCGATCTCTCTTCCGATGTGGGTGTGGTGGTGCGACATGCTTTGAGCGGCAAATAGGAATCAAACAGCAATGTTGAATCTATATCGGGTCAAAAATAAGACTTTCAAGTGTTTGAGCAACTCTCTTGGCTCCTTCTCAGGGTCGATTTTGTCGTGAATTGAACCCATCTAGGCCCACGGTTGTGCTTCGATCAAGCTAAACATTAAAGCGAGGTAACCCCAAAGATCACGAGATTCTGTTATGATTACGAGCAAGTACACACTTCTCCGTCGGAGACACAGCCATACACTAACAGAGACACGGAGACCCTGACATGAGATGTGGATATGCGCTGATCGAACCTAAGCGCATATATCTGACTGTTCAAGTGTGCTCTCTAAGTGTAGAGTTGGTTGCGTGATGGGAGTCAGCAGAGAAGACAAATAGCCACTCTACATCTCCAACCCAGAAGACGGCTCCTCAAAAAGAATGTAGTGTGATATTTTGACACAAATTAGCTCGTCAGTATCAAGTTTGTAGATAGGCTCTGAAATTCGTGAAGGGTGAGTGAGCCTTGGCTTGGGAAAACGGGCCCTACCATCAGAGAGGCTGAGAAGCTACAGAAGTAAGCCTCCTCCTACGACCCTTTAATTGAACCGACACAACCGCTAACTAGCCTCACTCTCCGGTCAGGTACAGCATTTAGTGGGGGTCCACCGTTCAAAAGGAAAGGGTGTCCGATAGTTGGTCCAGGTGTGGCCCGCTAACCAAAAAGAAAAGAGCTATGGGCTGTTACTGTTGGCCCATCTGCGGTACAGTGTGCTTTTTCTTGACATGTGCACTCTGAGGAGCTCCAACACCCCTCAAAAAGGAGGCTCACAAAGACATAATAAAGCGAATTAGAAGCCAATTCTTTGGCCATTCTCACAGAGAAATATACAATTGATAGTGCGGTTAGCCTGGCCATGTTCCAAAACACCTTATGCCCCCCACTTTTGTTTTGTTCTTAATGGCGCTCGCGTTTCTCAACCCGGAAGAGCGTTCCGGTTCCGCTGTAAAGACGGACTGCATCAGCGCTGGGAGGGTCTACACCGGGGGCTCGGAGAGCGGGCAAAAGAGGTGAAGAGGACAGCTCTTGAAGCGTTGTGGGACGGGCTACAAGAATCCTAGAAATATCGCAGTAGCTGCTTCGTAGAGCCCTCCATACACTTTATCTCCCCGGAAAAACCCTGCGTCTTCCCTTGAAAACTACGACGGTGGGAGTCCGCCGCAATTTTCTGGGGGAGTGCCTAAAAAAGGAAGATGCACCCGCGTCAAGTGCCGTGATCGTCAGAAACCACGAGAGGCTGAACGGACCAGGTTCCTCAAAGCTCAAATGGTGTATAAATATCGGTCCTGGTCCTGGTACCCTGGCCAGTCTTTTGTGGTCTTCATTAACAACAAAAACAACAAAACATGAATAACGAGAAAGAAGACGAGTTCCTCAATCCCTCAGACGGTATTGTGGAAGAGGATGAGACTCCAGATCTCAGCTGGCCATCCATCAGACACTACGCTATAACAAGATTCACTTCTCTGGGAGAGCTCCATCTCCATTCCATCGCCGATGTCAACCCTTTCCCAGCACTCAAAGATATGACCGCCTACAATTGGGCCATGTTCTTCCTTGGTATGCTCGCATGGCTTTCGGCTTCCTTTGATTTCTTCTTGACTTCTGTTTCTGGTACCTATATTGCTGAGTCTTTGGATGTCACTACCGCCGATATTACATGGGGTCTTTCCGCCGTGTTGATGGTCAGATCTGCTGGTGCCGTCATCTTTGGTTTCTGGACAGACAACTACTCGAGAAAGTGGCCCTACATTGCTACCGCTGCTATGTTCATGGCTTTGCAGATCGGTACTGGTTTTGTGAACACCTACCAACAATTTTTGGCTGTCAGAGCGCTGTCTGGTATTGCTATGGGTGGTACTTATGCTACTGCTGCCGCTACTTCCTTGGATGATGCTCCAGTCAAGGCCAGATCCTTCCTTTCTGGCTTGTTCTTCACTGCTTACGCTTTCGGTTTGGTCTTTGCAGCCATCTTCTGGGAGGCTTTCAGAGGCACAGCACAGACCTGGAAGTCTTTGTTCTGGTTCTCCGCCGGTATTCCAGCCCTTTTGATCGCATGGAGATTGCTTATGCCTGAAACCACTTACTTCCAGCGTGTGCTTAAAGCTAAGGCTCTGATCAAGGCCGACCAGATCAAAGCTGGTACTTACGTGGAACCAACGTTTAAGAGCAAGTTCCAAAGCGTCGTCAGACTTTGCAAGAAGTACTGGATTTTGTTCATTTATTTGGTTCTCTTGCTTGCCGGTTCCAACTTCTTGACGCACGCTTCTCAGGATATGTTCCCAACCATGCTTAGAACTCAACTTGAGTTCTCTGAGGATGCCATCACCGTTGCCATTGTAATTTCTAACTTGGGTGGTGTTGTCGGTTCTGTGGTCGTCGGTTTGGCCATGGAGATTCTTGGTCGTCGTTTGGCCTTGATTATTTGCTGTGTTGCTGGTGGTGCATTCATTTACCCAGCCTTCATGCTTAAGACCGATCCAGCTGTCCTTGGTGCAGGTTTCATGCTGTTCTTCAACGTCCTTGGTGTGTGGGGTGTCATTCCAGCACATTTGTCCGAATTGTCTCCACCAGATGCCAGAGCTTTGGTTTCCGGTTTGGCTTACCAGTTGGGTAACTTGGCATCTTCTGCATCTTCTACCATTGAGACTCAGTTAGCAAGCAACTGGCCTTTGGAGTTCGATGCTAACGGAAAGGCTACGAAGTTGGATTACGCTAAGACCATGGCTTGTTTCACTGGTGCCGTGTTCATTTACACATTGGTGATGTCGTTCATTGGCCCGGAGAAGTTCCACAGAGATTTGTCCTCCCCACAGATGAAGAAATACATCGGCTTGGTCATCGATGCTGAGCACGACCCAGAACAGGGACACGACAACGCATTGTCGTCGGAGAATGTTTCTGGTAAGGAGGAGGAGACGGATCACGAGCCTGAGCAGCAACAGGACTGATGCCAAAGATATAGAGACATGTCCTTCCAATAATTTTGCTTTTCTTCGTTGTCGGTTTTTTGGGAATATATATATTTGTTACACTCGAATTAATGCATTGATATGAATAACGTAAACAATTGTATTTACAAGACTTCTCGTAGATTCATTCCTTATTGCCTCCAGGAACAACCTTGAAGGACAGGATGTCGTTCTTGCCAATGTCTATCGTGTCATCCTCACCCACTCTTTGACCACCAACACCTTCAATGGCAGCGATTGTAACATCTCCCATGATGTATCTTGCCACTTTACTCACAGGAGTGCCCTTTCTGATCAGCGTACAATCCCTGAAGACATTTGTTCCGTTTCCAGAAGTAAATGTATTGATGTTTCTCACAGTGTATACAGGCACGAGCTGAAGAACTTCAGATGCCGCCTGCAACACCTGCACGACACCAGTGGACCCGAATCTGTACAGCACAAGATCTCTAATATTCTCTATACGGTTCAAGAGTTTTTCATCAAGTTCCTTCAAATCTGGATCATCTTGGAGATCCTCTTTTGTGTCGATGAACTCGGTACCTTCTTCATACTTGATGAATCCCTGCTTGGACAGCTTACGCAAAAACACTTCCGTGATGGCACTTGTAAGAACAGCCTTGGTTTTAGGATATTTGAGAATGATCTTGGAAACGTTTTTGTCGCTGTCAGGGTGATCAATCTTGTTCAAAGACAACACCGTTGGGAACTTCTCTGCCATGAATGCTTTCACCACTTCTGTGATCTTTGCCTCATTCCAATCCTCCAACTTACCAGCATCAGGTACTCTGTCCATTGCACGTGCAATAAGCTCCCTGTTCGCACTGTAACCAGCAAACTGTGTTGTAAGAGTATCCACCGTGCTCGACTTGGTGGCGGTGTGTCTTCTTACAATGGAGCCCCATCTCTTAGCCAAGTTACCTTCAATCCACAGCCGGATCTCATCCTGAAGCCACTCCACATCCTGCAGAGGATCATATCCTCTTGTATTCTTCCCTTCAGCATCTGTCGTTCCACTCACATCAACCACATGGATCAAGGCGTCCGCATGACGAAGGTCGTCGAGGAACTTATTACCGAGACCTTTACCTTGATGGGCTCCAGGCACGAGTCCAGCAACATCAAGAAGAAGGATCGGAACGTGACGCTTTCCATTAGTGCACCAGCCATAGTTTGGCTTACATAGAGACTCTTTGTGGAAACGGGCACATGCACAATCCACTTGGAGATACCCTGTGGCCTTATTAGGGTCGATGGTGGTGAAGGGGAAGGAACCAGTCTTGGCAGATGCATCCGTCAAGCTGTTCAGCGTGGTGGATTTACCACTGGAAGGCTTCCCCACAATACCAATCAGAGTATCCCTTGGCATCTTTCAGAGCCTTTTTGGTGTTCCGGTCGTTTCTTGTCGATGATTTTTCGCACTTTTTTGTTAGGCGATGAGCTAGAGCTACATCACTACAATCTAAATGGTAAATGTTAATGCCGTACGCTGTTGTGGGGTGCTAGTGTATAGTTTATTTACAGACTCCAGCAGATAATTAGGATATCATAGACCTCAAATCAAGAAAAAGAAGAGGGTCGAAAATCAGATCAAATCAAATCAAAAAAGTATTCTTATAGTATCACAAGGGGTCTTTGCAGCAAGTTCATTTCGTCACAGCAGTACCATCCTCCATCTTGATCTTCTTTCTCAGCTCATCACCCTCCAATTCCTGAATGCGCCTCATCATTTGCATCTCACGGGCTCTACTCTGCTGTTCTAGAGTCTCCAATTCGTTGATCTTGGTCTTGTACAAGTCGTTCACAAGTTCCAGCTCATTGATCCGTGTCTTCAGCTTGGTCACCGTTTCAGACTCATCAAGATCCATGGAAGCAGCAGTATTAGCAGCAGTAGTGGATGTACCTGAATGCGTCTGTTGAGTTGAGGATGACTGTTGTGTATTCCCAAGAGAGAACGCGGATGGATTCGTTAATGAGTGCTGGGGACCGAATGAAGGGGAGGAATATGAGAAGGAAGATATTGGATTCAGCAAGGATGGAAGCTTATGACTTCCTGTAAGCGCTGAAGCGGGAGAAAATGGCGCAACAAGATCTTCAGCGTGTGTTGGTGGGAGCTGTGTTCTAGGAGGTTCACGCTTGTCCTGACTTAAGTTCTCCAGCACACCAGCAGCAGCATGCGTCTGTGAGAGCTGGTGATGGGCAACTTGGGTTTTTGGTGTGGTACTCAGTAACAATGGAGATGTGATTGTCTGTAGGTTTGAGGCAAATTGTGTTGGAACTGATGATGGGTGATGAAGCGGGACTTGTTGCTGCAAGTGTGGAGGAAGATGGTGCATGTGATTGAACATGTATGGTGATTTCGGCACTGTCTTTAATGAGCTCTCAGAACTTGATGCACTTCCACCATTCGGAAGAAGAGGAACAAAAGGCGGCGATACCTGTGCACTGGGGGATGGCTTCTTCTCCTTTTTGGACTCCTTCGTACCATTGCGCTTTTTAGACTCTTTAGCTTTCAGCTCTGGTGTGTTTGGACCAGACTTGGAGGAAGAGCTGCTCATTGTGGCAGAGCCAGGGTGCTTCACTCTATTTCTCGACTTGATAACATCTGTCTTCAAAGAGATTGGCCTTGGGCGACCATGAAGCTTGAGGAATAAGCCACAGGCGTTGCAGAGAACTTGACCTGACTCATCTCTTCTCCAAAGCGGGGTTGTTGATGTTTTGCAGTTTTTGCAGATCGGAGCTGAGATGTTTGATTTTGTAGTAGTGGCACCTTCAGCAGTCACATAAGTGGTGGTCTTTGCGTTGGGGTAGACTGGATTGCCATCCCTCTGCAAAGTAGACTTTTTGTCCCTTGGTGAAGAGAGAGATGTGGAAGGCGCTGTGGCAGCTTCAGAAGAAACCTTATCAGTAGAGACAGGTTTTTGTTCCTGGTTCTGCTGATTCGTTGGCAGCCCCAACTGTACCGAGACCGACGGGACTGAGGGTTCGGATTTATCTTGAGTCATGATGTGTGTGTTCGAAGTTGTGTTTGTGACTTTTGTGGAAACTGGGGCGCTGTGGCGATTCATCGGCTGATCTTCCAAGGGTGGCATTTGAGGTTCAACTTCTGACATCTTTAGAAGCTTGTTTCGGACGATGATACGTTATAGACGAAAAATAGAGGATCAGAAAATGAGGATAGAGCAACTCTCAATCGACTTCAGTATGTGGCTGCGTGGTTCTTTGTAGCGTGAGAAGGATGGAGGGTCCTTGTCATTCGATAACAGGGGTACAAAAGGAAGCTATCACAGCAATCAGTGGAGGCAGTAATCGGGTAAGAGTAGTGAAATGATAGTATTCGCTGTTCTGGAAACCGGAGAAAGACTTTCAGGGACACCTTCTGGGGTTGGTTGTGACAAAAAGTCTGTGTAAAGGTTCGTTACCTAGTAAAAAGGTGGTCGCTGGCTACTGGGGGCGGCGAAAAAAATCTTATCGAAAAAAGTCACAAATGACCGCATTAGGAAATTTCTTGGTCGGGCTAAGGGCAAGAAGCGTGATAAGGCCTTATGCTGAAAACTGCGCATAGACAGCGTATATTTCAGTCCTTGAAGAATGAACTAATGTCTTATGTCAGCAATTTGGTATGCGCACAGCGAGATCTCCTTTAGGGTTTAAGGGGTTGAGACTTTAATGCTAGGTGTACTCGAGGGTGGGAGGCTATCATAAGAAAGAAAGGGATCTAAAGATGCCCGATCGAGGGTGGAGCTTTCAACTTGCTCAGCTTGTGATTTCTTTCTGCTGGAAATCGGTTGCTACTAAAAGCATTCGGACCAAAACACTCACGTACGGTGCAGGCGGCCTTCTTCCACAACTGAACCCCTTAGCACACCCTGGTGAGCTTATGTACCCTACTCGGTTTCTATTTATTTATTTATCATGCTTTGTTATCTCAAATTCACTAGAGTGTGAGGCGATCAGTACTAGGTATACACAATACACACCTCTGTATTAACCGGATCTTTTGGGCTTTCAGTCTTTCTCTTAGGAATGTGATCAACTATAGCAAATAATTGCCCAAATGTGATCAACACAATTTTCAGTTCTGCACTGGGTGCTAAAGGAAAGAGGTAGCACAATTAACCGCTCTGGTATCTGAAAAAAATTGTAGACTAGACCATAGCACGTGCATATAAACTGAGAGGATGAAGTGTTCTGCAAAGGAAGTCCGAGAGACCATGTATAATGTTGCGAGCTGTACAAATAGCCACGCTTCTAAGCCTTTGACAGCCAGAACAGAAGATGGACTCACCGGAGATCGATATAAACCCGAGACATAGCTCTCTAGATGTCCTGGAAGTAGGTGTTACTACGACTGCATACCCGTAAAATGAATAAGAACAGCCCTCTCGAATATAAATATGCATCATGCTTGGATTCTAACTACTTTCTTCTAGAAATCCAGCGTATCTTAAGCGAGGTGAGCTACGAGAGCGACCTCCAATTTAGCAGCGGGTCTGCGCCTTTGTAAATTCTACGACATGCACGCGGATTTAACGTGCGTCGATCATAGTTCTGATCAAACGTATAATCGCATGTTGAAAATTTGTATAAGACACGCACCTATCCCGCTCAAAGCACGCGGTTCTCTTAACAGGTACACACCAGTTTCTAGTTCGACTCCAGATGACGACGTTTGTGCCATCCTCGAACACCGGCGTGACATGGCGCTTCAAGACTCTCTATGCTCGTCATCTTCAACTTTCCAGGCTTGAGGTAATGGAAGAGGTGGAACCCGGACACCCTGAGCTCAGCTTAAGAGAATTAAACAAAAAAACTTCAAACAAGTCGCAGAGCTCATCCAATTCCGTGAACTCTACAATGCCATTGAGTACAACAAAAAGAGTACTAGCGCACAGGTCCATTAAGCCTCTGATCCACTCCAACTCTACGTACGACTCTCTCAGTATCAGTGGTTCTGACGCGACCTCTGACTTCCCTTCAACGTCAGAAATCCCATCTACCACCGGAGGAATGTCATCCAGTGACAAGAGCGGTATGGGTATTCATTCAATTCCGCTACGAACAAAGAGGCTTGACTTTGAAGATCTAGAGGCAGAGATATTACCTACTGCATAAGCGCTTTGCATGCCTCATGTGATGCTTCCAATGCTGGAGGGAAGTAAGGATTCAATTCTCACAAGTTGCGACGATTTTATGATGGTTAATTTAAGGGATTTCACTGGTTTTGTTTGTAGAAGCCGTTTTTTGGATCTCATGGAGAGATGGTACGATTCCGGAAAATGCGGTGCTGTGTGGAATGTTCCGCAGTTGGCATGGAAGCCATGCAGCTCGAGGACAAGCGGAAAAAAGAGCCAATCTCAATCTCCCAGGAAGCCATTTTCAACACTCAATATCCAGATTATTTGCAAAAGATTACATACTTGAGCCTTAAACCAACATGGTTTCTGAGAGGTCATAATCATTTACTTAATATGAGTCAATATAGATTTTGTTCCGGACTGTAATAGAATAGAATTACCGGCATTAATTAGAGGAACACTAGGCTGTTCGAATAACATCAAGAATTAGTCGAAATTGGCAGCACTATACGCGTACTATAGTGAATTAATATTGTCCGATATATATATATATATATAGTATTGAATACATAATTAAAACGCTTGTTGTTGTTGTAATCCATACTCTCGTGGAGCTGGAGCTTAACATGGCGCCGTCGAAGAGAGAGAGTATTGGGTTCTCCACATTGCAGGACGAGATACACCCCGCCGCCTTCCGCTTGACCATTGCCCATATATTTAATGAGAATTATATAGTGGAATTTGCAAGCTTGACATATAATCCATATCTTGATTACTACAAGTTCATTGCCTTCAGTAATTTCAGATTTTAGTATCAGGAAGCTTGAGAAACCGAACTCTGACGGCACAACCAATTAATTTGGCATGTAGATCTGGTAGGACAACAATATCTAATGCTCTGTGAGTATGAAATAGCGGATACTTCTACATCGAGAGATTGATGGTCCATATGCTAAGAGGGGAAGCTGCACGATTGGAAGAATGTACAATATATGCATCAGCTTTATGCTGATCCTTTCCGGCTGATTCTGAATGCAAGGCCAGAAAGTGGGCATGGGATGTCTTCCAGCTGAAGGCAATGAACACACTCCCAGCAAGAATGTCACAGAAGTCTCCACAGAAGGCGAAAAGAAAGTAGAGACCAACACTTTTACCATAATGCATGGGCATACAGAGCAATATGACGGCCCAGAATGACATTTGAGATAAGCGTCACCGCCTCCTCGTGTGAAGGGGTATCTTTAGGAGAGTGCAGAGACCTCCATGCATGGTGGGGTATGAAGGGGGGGGGAGGGCAAAGGTCTATGAAGGTGCAGATAGGAGATAATTGAGGACTAGAAGGATGATGATCTGTGACGGGAATCAGCCAGCTTCTTCTAGTCATTAGCACATTTAAGCCAAGGTCGCCTGATAGGCGTGAATCACGTGCTCATACGTCCAAATAGAAAGAGCAGATGTCGGTGCATTTTTCAGCAAGGACACTAGAAAGCCCTTGTAAAGCCCTTTGAATCCTTCTGCTTTCACAATGTTGAGCCCCACCATGATGAAGAGCCGGTTTTTGCCTGTGTTGACCTGGAGACGCTTTCTGACGAGATCAAGAGGGAAAACGACCGCTTTTGCAGTGGCACCAGCGAAGAAGCCACATACTGGCTCGACAATAGAAGGGAATATCCCAATAGTGGAGGAGATCCGACGTCCCGATTCGTAACTCCAGAATAATAGCCCGGTATAGAGCGAAATCGAAAGCATTCCAGTGCTAACTCCCTTAAAGAGAGCCAAAGGGCCCTCGTTCCTGAGAATTTCTTCCACACTGGATGACAGCTTGCTGAATGAGCTCCTTGATGCAAACCTGGTTCGCAGCAGATCACAGGGGTACGAAACAAGCGTGCTGGTACACCCAGCAAGGGATCCCAGAACAAAGGAGTGTACAGGAGCACTGAGAGAAAAGTTCCTTGTTTCCTGCAGCGAACTCAGCCATGAATTGTATGATGAGTAAGTGGAAAACTGGACTGCACCGTAGATGACATACATCATAGAAGCCGGTACGTTTCCCTTCCACAATGCCAACAGCCCTTCCTCAGCAACAATAGTCCGAGCAGTTCGGCTGATCCCCTTATACTTATTTCCAGAAACTTGAAGCTGTAGTCTGATTTTGATAACGTCGAGCGGTGCTGTAACTGTTCTGCCATGAGAGTTAGTAGGCTGTCACATTATCATTCAACGAAACCCATCGAAACATACCGTGAAACGAGGCCAGAAATTGACCCGGCCAGAGCAGACAACTGTGGCGATACAGAAGCACCGGGACTGAGATGGTCCTTTCTCAAAGTCGCCATATTAGTCGATTTCAGCGGCAGAGCTTTTTGTTTTTGTGATGAGCTGCTTGTTCCCTCCTACCTCCCATAGAAAAAAAAAATAAGTTATGCACATACAAGAAAGAACAGCACAAATCCACACTAAAGAAAAACTCCACAACAGAAATGTCAATAATCGCTGAAACAAGGATTATCAACAGAGTGGATGGATCTGCTTCTCTCCAATCTGGAGTCACACGAGTCGTCGTTGCTGTTGCTGGTCCCATCGAGTCTAAAGCCAGACAGGAACTGCCTACCACCTCTGCACTGGAAGTCATCGTGAGAGCAGGCGTTTATATTTCAAACACCAGAGAGAAGCTCATGGAAGACAAGCTGAGAGCAGTGGTTTCACAGACAATTCTCGGGCTTCTTTACCCAAGACAGCTTATTCAAATCACAGCTCAGGTGCTTGAGGCTGGTGAAGAGACGGCTTACACTTGCAATGAAATGGCCGCAATCATCAACGCAACATATTTGGCTCTGATAGACGCAAACGTTGCCCTTAAAGTTTCATTTGCTGCGGTGTCATTTGCCATTACAAACACAGGCAAGGTCATCCAGGATCCATCTACAGAAGAGCTCAGGAAATCCAAGAGCTCTCATATCATCGTCTACGAGATCAAGGACGGAAAAGCCACACAAGTGCTCTATTCTGACAGCATAGGGACTTTCACAGAACAACAGATCTTCACTCTACTGAATCTTGCTGAGAAGGCAACAACGTTGGTCCACCAAACCTTCAGAAAGACCATTCAGGAGAAGGTAGAGAAGGACTTCATTTGGCAGATGTAGAGAATGTACGCTTTAATACAGAACAACTTTCATTTATAACTTCTAAACAGAATACATCTAGAGTTTGAGACGCTCAAGGTTGGCGATTGTGGCCTCGAAACCTTCAATCTCAGCAGAGGCCGTGTCCAATCTGGCTTGATCCTGCTCCTTGGTCTCAGAAGAGGCCTTGGCGTAGCCAGTTGCCTTCATCGTCTTTTCAATGTTCTCCTTCTGCTTCATTGTCTTCTCGATTTTCTTCTGAGCCTTGGCGATCTCAGCGTCAATGTCAACGTGACCCTTGACTAGAACGTGCACGTTGATTTCAGTGTTAACGGCCTGGAGAATGACACCAGTTGGAACATCAGAGGCGCTCTTGACAACATCAACAGAGTCAATGGCTTTGATTAAAGAAACAATGGAGTCCCTCTGAGTCTCAACCATGGCGAATTGGTCATCCTTGGAAACCTCAACGAAGACCTTACCATCTTTCAAGATGTTATACTGAGATAGCAAGGAACGGGCTTCTTTGGTGATAGCCAAGATAGTCTCGTAGTCTTCAAAGGCCTGGGCGTTGCAGAACTCCTCGCTAAACTCAGGGAAGGCAGCCTTCATGATGGTTGGAGAGGTTTCAGAAGCACGACGTGGAAGACGCTGCCACATCTCTTCTGAGATGAATGGCATGAACGGGTGGATCAATCTCAAAGCGCCGTCAATAGCGGTGTAAAGAGTGTCTCTGGCAGACTTGCACTCTTCTGGGGTACCTTCCAAGATCAAAGACTTGGAGTTCTCAATATAGACATCACAAACCTGATACCAGTACTCGTAAATAGCGGATGTCGAAGTAAAGAAGTCACGCTTTTCAATCGCCTGGTTCACGGTCTTAGCAGTTTCAGTGTACTTGTGCAAGATCCACTTCTCAACAAGCTTCTCCTTACCAGAGACACCTTCGGTAGCTGGTGGCTGGTAATCGTCACCAAGACGCATCAAGGCGAATTTGGTGGCCTGGTAGATCTTGTTGCAGAACTTTCTGTAACCCTCAACACGAAGAATGTCAAGGTTGATATCACGACCACCGGTAGTGTAGGCACATAAGGCAAATCTCAAAGCATCAGTACCACACTGAGGGATACCGTTTGGATAGGATTCCCTCTGACCGGCCTTAGCCTTCTCGATCTCAGCAGCAGCCAAGTTACCACCCAGCAACTTGTCGTGCAAGGCTTGGAGTGGAATACCGTTGATAACATCAGTTGGGTCAACAACGTTACCGAGAGACTTGGACATCTTACGACCTTGAGCATCACGGACCAAAGAGTGACAGAAGACCTCCTTGAAAGGAATAGTACCGGTCATCTTGATACCCATCAGGATCATTCGAGAAACCCAGAAGAAGAGAATGTCCCAACCGGTCTCTAACATGGACCATGGGTGGAACTTCTCCAAGTCAGAAGTTTTATTTGGCCAGCCCAAAGTAGAAATTGGCCACAAACCAGAAGAGAACCAAGTGTCCAAAACATCCTCATCCTGCTCAAGCGTGTACTTCTTACCTGGGAACTTCTCCTTAGCTTGTTCCTCTGCCTCAGCGAGGGTACGACCGGAAACCCAGTAGTCGCCATCGTTCTGGTCGTTTGTCTCACCCTCAATGTTGACAAAGTAGACAGGACATCTATGACCCCACCACAGCTGACGGGAAATACACCAGTCCTGAATGTTTTCGAGCCAGTGGAAGTACTCGGCCTCAGAAGACTTTGGTGTGATGGTGATGTCACCATTACGGACGGCGGCGATGGCCTCCTTGGCCATGTCACCTTGAGCAACCCACCACTGTGGCTTGAGGAATGGCTCAATAACATCACCAGATCTGGAACAGATCGGGATGGTCATCTCGTTGTCTTGCTGGCTGATGAAGAGACCCTTCTCCTTCAAGGCCTCAATAACCTTGACTCTGGCGTCGAATCTCTTTATACCCTGCCATTCACCACAGTTCTCGTTCAAGCGGCCATCCTCAGTCAAAATGTTGATGAATTCAAGGTTGTTACGCTTACCACAGTTATAATCGTTGTTGTCATGGGCTGGGGTGATCTTGACGGCACCAGTACCGAATTCCATGTCAACAGCTTCAGCATCAGTCACAATTGGGATCTTTCTGTCAAGGAATGGATGGAGGGCAAACTTACCGTGCAAGTGTTTGTATCTGGCATCATCCGGGTGAACAGCAATACCAGTGTCACCAAACAAAGTCTCTGGACGGGTGGTAGCAACAACAATCTTCTCATCAGAGTCCTCAATTGGGTAAGCAAAGGAAGTCAGCACACCAAATTCAACCTTCTCGGCGTATCCTGGAACGGAGAGGAGGGTTCTGCCCTTGACATCTTTGTTGTCAACCTCCAAGTTGGAGAGAGCAGTGTTCAACTGAACGGACCAGTTGATGAGACGGGAAGCTCTGTAGATAGTTCCCTCACGGTGAAGTCTGACGAAGGCCTCCGTGACAGCCTTGGACAAATCCTCATCAAGAGTGAATTTCTCGTGGTTCCAGTCGTAAGAGGCACCGAGGAACTCGAACTGAGACTTGATCTTGTTGTGGTACACCTCCTTCCATTCCCAAACCTTCTTGATGAACTCTTCACGGCCCAAGTCGTGTCTAGAAACACCAGACTTTGCCAACTGCTTCTCAACAACGGACTGGGTGGCGATACCGGCATGGTCGAAGCCCGGGAGGAAGAGGACGGTCTTGCCCTTCATTCTGTTGTATCTGATGAGGGAATCCTGGATGGACACAGTCAAAGCATGTCCAATGTGAAGAGCACCAGTAACGTTTGGTGGAGGAGCTGGGATACAGAAAGAACCAGCAGCCTTGTGGTTACCATCCTCAGCGAACTCAGGTTCGAAGAAACCCTGCTTGTTCCACCACTCGTACCACGAGGATTCAACATTCTTTGGGTCGTATGCCTTGAGAGATGGGTCTTCAAGGGACACAAGAATCTTCTTCTCACCCTTAACGGTATTGTCAACGAATTCAGGGATAGGCTCAGCGACCTTCTTCTCCTTCTTTGGCTTTGCCGTCTCGGCCTTCTTCTTGTTTGCTTCGGCCTGCTTGGCCTTCTTCGCCTCAAATTTGGCGAGTTTCTCGGCTTTCTTACGCTCTTTCTCAAGTTCCTTCTCAGTCTTGACCTTTGGAGGCTGGCCCTCGAGAGCAGATGCTGGCTGGGCGTCCTTTGACTCACTCATGGCGAAACGTGTGCGGTGCAGAGAACGTGTAGTCGGAAGCAAAATTCTGTTCAGCGATGGCAATGGTCTCACGGTCAGTAATCGATGTGAGAGCAGTCGCATGCACTTTTTGCCCGGGCGCAAACTGGTTAGTAAACTGTTTGTTCTGGAGTTGAAGAGTCAGCGATTTTTCAATGGTGTTGATGCCAGTGGGAATTTTCCACGCGTAAATATCAGTCCGAAACCAGCGTAACTCTGGGAATGGCACAAAAGTTGTATGTAGGACCTAAGTGCTTGAGCCTGTTGTTTTAGAGCCATTTAAATTCGGTGGAATAAACAGTAAATGTCATTGGAAGAGGATTTGTTGAGAGATTTGGACAGTGAGAGTGATGAAGAGCAGGTAGAGGAGGCGATCACTTTAGAAAACAAAGACACAGAAGGCGATGTGGCGATGGGAGACATCCCAGAACATGCTACCGGGCTCATCAACGAGAACGAGGATGTTAGCACACAGGATTTGCTTACCAGAACTGACATTGAGAGAGTCACTGACATAGCAAGTGTCTCTACGCTTTCGCAGAAACTTCAGCCTGTACTGCAGAAAATAGACGGGTTCATGTCAAGGATGATATCAAGGAAGGACGAGCAAAGCTTTGTGATGCGTGTCAACGACCTGTCATTGGAGATCACAAACGAACAGACTTTGGTACACAACTTCATCAAAATTCATTATAAGAATCGGTTCCCAGAACTCGAGTCACTATCCCCGAACATGATCGAGTACGCTGACATTGTACGAGAACTTCAGAACAGCATTGAGATCAAGGATGACAGCCTACTATTTGTGAGCAAGGAGAAGAGACTAGTAATTGCAATGGCTGCGATTCAAGCACAAGAATCCACTACTGAGCTCTCACGAGAAGAACTACACAACGTCATTGCAGCCTGTGACCTTCTCCTTCAGCTTCAAAATCAGAAGCTCAAGATTGAGTACTACATGTCATCACGATTAGCAGTGTTCACACCGAACTTGAGTGCTATCGTTGGTCCACATACAGCAGCGCAGCTCATGAGTGCAGTGGGTGGTCTTGCAGAGCTAGTGGCCACCCCAGCATGCAATGTGGCTGCTCTGGGTAACAAGAGGACGGTCGGTACTGGCCTTGGACACAGTGGAATTCGCCAACAAGGCTTTTTGTTCGACAGTGCAATAATTCAAGATGTTCCTCCTGATCTGAGAAAGCAAGCGATGAGAATTGTGGCTGCGAAAATTGTATTGGCGGCGAGAGTTGATCACTCAGGGGGTACGTCTGATGGTTCTCTGGGGAAGAAATGGCGCTTGGAGATTGAGAAAAGGATTGAGAAGCTCGATGAACCCCCAGAAAAGATGGCTATCAAAGCCTTACGAATCCCAGAAGATACGAAGTCGAAGAAAAGAGGCGGGAGACGCTACCGTAAACTGAGAGCCAAGTTTGAACAGTCTGAGCTAAGAAAGGCGCAAGACAGAGTTGAATTCGGCAAAAGAGAGAACACAACACTGGATGCGTTTGGAGAGGAGATAGGCCTCGGCATGATGGGCTCACTGTCTAACATCCAGACCAACGCGAACAACAAAGCAAAGATCTCCAAAGCGATGAAGCGTCGCCTTGAGAAGACGTCATCGGGTGTTGATCAGTTGTTCAACCCAGATCTTATCAACCTTAGAAAGTGATGCGGCTTGTATGTAAGATGTGAAAATATTATGATCAGAACCACATCCCACGATCTACACCCAACTGATCATATGATAAACGATTAACATAACGAATAATGTAGAGCTCAAAACCAAATCAGAAATGACAGAACTGTCAAGAATCATTTGACACAATCATTTCCTCACTTTCCCACGCAGAAACTTGAGAACACAACACCAAGAACTTCCTCCACACCTACAGTCTCACCTGTGATTTTTCCAATGCCATCAATGGACTGCTGCAGACCCTCTGTAGCGAGTACAACGTCATCAATGTCTTTGTATCTGCGAAACTCCTCGAAACCGAAAAGGACATCGTTCGAGAGGATATCACGAACTCTTGTAGTAAGGATGATTGGATCGGAGATGTCTGTGAGCGAGATGTATTTGAACTCCTGGACAAGTGCTTCACCGAGTTCTTTAATTCCCGTTGAGTGCAGGCAGGACACTGGCCTGAACGAGAACTCTGGGAGGTCAAGTTCCAGAGATAGGCGGTGAATGATCTGAGAAACGTCTGTCTTGAGAAGATCACACTTGTTCAAAACGACAATGACGTTTTTAGATTCCTTCAAGGATTTTATATGAGTTAAAAGCTCTTCATCAATCTGGAGGTTGTCCACTGGCAAGACCACGAGCACAAGGTCACCTTGTTCAGAATGGTTCTTGGCTCTCTTGATACCCTCAGCCTCGATTGCATCCGCTTTCGAAAGATCCCTAATACCAGCTGTATCTCCAACAACAACCTTATATCCTTGGATGTCAAGGGGGACGTTGATAACGTCTCGTGTAGTTCCAGCAATGTCACTGACAATGGCAGCCTCCGAGCTGGCTAGATTGTTGAGAATGGATGACTTTCCAGCATTAGGTGGACCAAGTAGGATGACTCTTATGCCTCTCAGTAATAACTCTGATCGTGCTCCTCGTTCCAAAAAGGCTGTCATCTCCTCTTCAAGGACGTTGATGTCGTCAGAGACAGCATCGTATATTTTCTGGATATCTTCTATTTCTGTATCCTCAGCGAAGTCAATAATGGCCGTGAGAAGCCCCACATTGTGCACCAATCGCTGCCTCCAATCCTTGAAGAGCGCTTTGTTTTTTCCTGTAGCGCTGTTCACTGCCGCAATTCGGGCGGTCTCTGTCTCGGCATCAATGAGCTCTCTGATACCTTCAATCTCCGTCAGATCGACTCTGCCGTTCTGGAACGCCCTTCTGGAGAACTCACCAGCTTCAGCATAGCGAATGGGCGTCTCACTTGAGTGGAGATCACCGATGGCCTTCAGCACAGAGCGTATAACTGCCACACCGCCATGGACGTGCAGTTCGAGGAGGTCTTCTCCAGTGTATGTGCGGGGTGAAGGGAAGAAGACAGTCAGCGCCTCATCGAGTAGTCTTCCGTTCTGAGGGTGGTAGAGTTTCCTCACACTGGCAACACGAGGCTTGGGTAGGGCTTTTCCCAGAGTCATCTGGCTGAGAACGGTCTTGGAGGCTGGTCCCGAAACCCGGATCACGCCAATGGCTGCGCGTGTGAGATGTGTAGAAAGTGCATAGACTGTCGGAAGGGACAAATTTGAGCCCTGCCGCTGTGCTTTGGTTAGCTGAGAGAGTGTCCTCGTCGCTGGGCGCATTGAAGATGCCAAGGGTGGTGTGTGTTGATGCTTGGCTTTCGATGTCCGCGGTTGAAAACTTTGGAGACCCGCTACTGTTCTTTGACAGCAAAAAGTTATCTCACTGTTTAGCTCACCCAGTCTCAGAGCATCCACCTTCTTTGGAATTTCGGAGAGCTCTCACAGTTCAGAATGCTCTGCGACAAATCACGCCCCATATACACGCTTTGAAGGCAACTGATCCAAAGCATACATCTACCCCACACCGCGGTAAGAAGCTTTGGAGAAAGTAGCCAGAAATATGAGTTGTTAGGAAAGGGGACTACTTCTTATCAGTAACTCGGTTACACCGCGTACATCGTTGGAACGAATAGAATTCTTTAGAGAAATTCTCCGATACTAGCGCAAAGACTAAGTGTCCTCTCTCCCTGGACACTAATAAGGTATAATCAAGAAGCAGCTAAAACAAAGGCCTTCTCTCCCTCCCCGCAGCGTAGGTTGACATATCACCAGGCCCAAAGGTGGTTTCATGTCATCAACAAGGATCTGACGGTGATCTTGCGTCAGAAAGATTGTCTAGTCCAAATGCCAAAGCTCAAGGCGATGCGTGGAATCGCTCGATTGGGAAAAAAGTAAACAAACTCACGTTTCACCTCTCACAAAAATCAAAACATCGCTCCTCTCCTTCGCCACAATCAACCCCGCCCAAGTCAAAATGGTCGCAAACTTCTTCAGTAGCCGCTCGAATCGTACAACTGCAGTGGACGATCTCACAAAGAACATCGAAGGCCTTCAGTTCCAGTCGCCTGACAAGTTCTCCTTTGAGCCCAACTCCCCATTCAACAAGGAAAACAGACCCTATGACAATGTCGCCAGCAGCAACCAGAGACCCCAGAGCTCGTTTAGAAGTTCTATGAGACCCAGACACAGGGAAACATCACCTAAGAAACTCAGCACAAAGCACAAGCGCGCGGTTAACGTGTGTCAAATGTACTTTTTAGACTATTACTGTGACTACTTTGACTACATCATCACAAGAAGGGAGAGGACTAAAACTGTTCTCAGTAACATCCACAGATCGCAGAATCCTGAGATGGAGTGGAAGGCATACACCACCAACGAAACGAGCTTGTTGAGAAAGAGACGCCTTAAGCCGAAGAACAAGGATTTTGAGATAATCACACAGATCGGCCAGGGTGGCTACGGTCAGGTATATCTCTCAAGAAAGAAGGATACAAAGGAGATATGTGCATTGAAGGTCATTTCAAAATCGATGATTGTGAGAATGAACGAAACAGATCATTTGCTCACAGAGCGCGAGATCTTGGCAGCTTCAAGAAGTGAATGGTTGGTCAAGCTCTTATACTCCTTCCAAGACACAACTAGCGTGTACTTGGGTATGGAGTATGTACCGGGAGGCGATTTCAGAACCTTGTTGAGCAACTGCCACACATTGTCTCCAGTTCATACCCGCTTCTACATGGCAGAAATGTTTGCTGCTTTGGAAGATCTTCACAAAACAGGATTTATCCACAGGGATTTGAAACCTGAAAACTTTTTGATTGATTCAAAAGGTCATTTGAAATTGACTGACTTTGGCCTTGCCTGTGGCACGATTGCAGATGAGAGAATCCAATCTATGAAGATCAGATTGGACAGGATTGGTGATGTATTTGCCTCGAAGCAACCAAATCAACGCTCGATACAAGAGAGACGAAAGATTTACCAGACGTTGAGAGAGAATGATCTCAACTATTCCAAGTCAGTGGTTGGAAGTCCCGACTACATGGCTATCGATATCGTCAGAGGCTATGCATATGATAAGACCGTTGATTACTGGTCTCTTGGCTGTATCTTGTTCGAGTGTTTGTGCGGCTTCTCACCTTTCAGTGGGGAATCAACTGAAGAGACATATGCAAACTTGAAGAACTGGAAATCTTATTTTGTGAGACCCAAGAACACTGATGGATCCTATGTATTCAGCGATAGAACATGGAATCTCTTGATGCATTTGATCAATGACAGCCAGAACAGATACAAGACCTACGAACAAGTTCAGAGATCAGATTATTTCTCAGGCATTGACTTCTCAAACTTGAGAAGTAAGTCACCACCATTCATTCCATCCTTGGATTCCGAGATGGACGCTGGCTACTTTGATGACTTCGACGATGAATCAGATATGGCCAAGTATGCCGAGGTCTTCAATAAGCAGAAACATGTTGAAAAACTTGCAAGCCAAAGTAACGTCAAACCTCCAAACTTTGTGGGATTCACTTTCAAGCACAAAGGAGAACTCAGTCAGATCAGAAACATGTTTGAGGGCTCCAAATCTGATCCATTTTCTACTCTTTATTGAGCTGCCTGCAGGCTTCCCTTCACTTCACTTCGTTGCGATGCAGAACACATCCTTACCATGATTGTTCAATTCGGCTTCTATTGGTTTTTAGATGTTTTAGTGAACACATATATCATAACTCTAACGTAAAGTCATAAGGTTTGAAGGATTCCTTAAACTGTTCAGTTTCATGCTCCTCGACGTTTTTCCCCTGTTGGCACTTATCCCACTTCAATCTCTTTGGTGTCTGGAGAAGATATGCTAAGACTCTTCTCCCAAATTGCAAGTCCAGCATCTTACCACTCTCAATCTCAGAAATATAAACTTCCTGCTTTGAGACCGAACCATGAAAAATGGTGAAGCTGACATAGTCATTCTTTGAGTTCAACTTCTCAATATACTTCTCGTCTTCGGTAGATTCGAACTTCTCAAAGTCCAACTTTGCACTGCGCGTGTACTTTGTGTTGTTGATGTCCTCAGTCTTCCTCAGTACCTTTTCAAAGTCAAACAGAAAGTCCTCTGCCACTGGAAAGACCTGTATGTGGAAGTGCACGGAGTCTGCTCTGTTAATGTGGAAAAAAACTGTAGATAAGCTGAAGCTGCTGAAGAACTTCACAAGTGATAGCTGGAAGCGGAGAATCTCATTGTATATAGAGAGTGTCAGGACAGATTTGTGCTCATCTGTTGGAACAAGTGATGGGACATGTGCAATTGGAATAATAAGACAGTGTCCAGAGAACTTCATGGAAGTGGTGGGACGTGTCAATGGACCTTTTGCAATTGTGAGGTATGCATGCTCCCCAATGGAAATGATCATGTGTGATTCCAGCTTCGGATTACTCAGACAAAAGAAGCAATTCTCCGGTAGGACGACTTTCCGTGGTGCCTTGGTAGGTTTTATGCTGGCACCGTTATCGTTATCTCTTAAACGCTTGGAGGAAATCTCGACTTGACGTTCTTTTTCCAGTGCTTGTTGCTTCTTCTCATGTTCCACGTATGGGTTTGTTGAGAGGTTCGTTGGTAGTTGCTGTGATGGATCTTTGTTGACGTTGAATGCATAGATCCATTTCTCTTTGGTCTCCGAGCCATATCTTCCCAAGCTGATGAATCGTGTCACTGTTTGTGATTCTTCCCATTGAAATGGTGATCTCTCAAAGAACTTTCCCGCTGATGACCCCACGGCAAAGTGATATTTCGGTTGTGCCTTCTTGAGTATCGTGTCGATGATGCTGCTGCCAAAGAAGAGTTGTCTCTCCGATGCGATTACATTTGGCCACTGATATGTCACCAACACATCCACAGTTTTACCTTCAAGCCTATTCAAAATAGTTTCAGATTTATCCTTCAGTGATGATTCAACTCCCGTGACAAATGCTATTGTCAAGCCCTCCGATGAAGTAAAAAGGGCGAACTCACCCATATATGAAAGAGCACCAAAATCCTTTGGTGTGCCATCTAGAAAGGACGGCAGTGAAGACCCAGACGAGAACATCACAGGGCATTCCCAAGACACATCCTTCAAAGACTCTTCGTTTTCAGGCATTGCATCGCCAACCATGATGATGGCATCGAATGGGCCAGACTTCCTGTTCAGAGCATTGATCTTTGAACTGAGCGAGACTAGCTCCGTAGGATCCGGATTGAAGACAAGACTGGTGAAGCTGTTAGTAAGAAGAATGGTATGGAGTTCAAATTAGGTCGAGTACGTACACTTTTGGCATCTCCTAGTTCTATATAATTAATCGAAGAGCTAAGGGGTGTCTCCAACAAATTTGTCTCTGCGCGAACCAACTGGCGGTGGGCCTACAACGCCGAGGGGGGTTGAAAGAGAGAGGAGACACAAAAAAAGAGCAGGACAGCGTCAAAAGATACACTACATAAAAGAGTTACCGTTAACTAGATAGTTCAATTATATAGTAAGTTGCAGAGGTAAAAAAGGGAAGACGAGAAAAGACGTCTCCCAACCAAAAAAATATGACATGATCTCCAAACGGAAACTGTAGCAGAAGTATTAAGTACAATTTTGTAGCCCAAAACGAACAAAAAGAAAATCCCCAAATGCGAAAAATATTGGAGAAACCTTCACTTCGAAGAGAAGTGATGAGGAGGTCTCTACCAGAAGCAACGTTGATGTTCAAACCCAACATATTAGAAAAGTAAACCCAAATCCGAATAAATAGACCAGGTTCATGAATCAAAACCAAACACAAAAAAATGAAAACCAAGAACGAATGTCAAATGGCAGTCCAAACCTTGAGAACAAGTTGAAAAGAAACGTGAGCTCGTGTCAGGAATGAACCCTTAGGCCTCAAGAAAGACTTACAAAAGCAAGTACAAGAAAGAACCAAGAGCCAAAGTGACACCGGCTCTAACGTTGGCAGCAGCACCGGTGAAGGTAGAAACCTCAGCGGTAGTCTCACCAGAAGCAGAGGTAGAAACTGTAGTAGCACCTGGAGCGACGCTGGTGGTGGAGACAGCCTTAGTGACTGGGACAGAGGTGGCAACCTCAGAGCACTTCTCACCGGCACAAGAGGTGACAGTGACGACAGTGTAAGCAGTAGAGGTAGTGTTCTCAGCTGGGGCGGTGGTGGTCTTGGCAGCTGGAGCGGTGGTGGTGGTTTCAACAGCAGTGGAGGTCAATGGGCAGTAAGTGGTGTAGACAGTGGTCTCACCCTCAGAAGAGGAAGTAACAACGGTGACACCAGTGGTGACAGCGGACTCAGTGCACTTACCACCAGCACAGGAAGTGATGGTAACAACAGTGGTGGAAGCAGCCTCCTCAGAGGACAATGGGCAGTAAGTGGTGTACTCAGTAACAACACCGGCCTTAGTGGTGGTAACAACAGTGACACCGGTGGTGACAGCGGTCTCGGAACAAGCGTTGTCGGAACAAGAGGTAATAGTAACGACGGTAGTAGCTGGAGCCTCAGAGGTCAATGGGCAGTAGGTAGTGTACTCAGTAACAACACCAGACTCGGTGGTGGTAACAACAGTGACACCGGTGGTGACAGCAGTCTCCGAGCAGGCATTGTCAGAGCAAGATGTGACAGTGACAACGGTGGTGGTCTGATCGTTCTCAGTGACGGTAGAGGTAGAACCTGGAGCAGATGTAACTGGAGCCTCAGAAGATTCGCTGGAAGAGGCGAAGCCAGCAGCGTCCTCTGTGATGGTGGAGGTAAGACTGTAGGTAACAGTAGCTCTCTTGATCAACTTCTTACCATCTGGAGTAGTGATGGAAAGAGTAGCAGTGTTGGAGTATGGAGCACCGGCGGTAGCAACGGAGCTGATGGAGAAGAGCAAGTCGGATGATGTGTCAATAGCCTCAGTGTAAGAAGCAGAGTAAGAGGTGTCGTCGAAAGAACCAGAGCCAACAACAGAACCGTCAACCTCAATGTCAACAGCGCTGAAGGCGTAACCAGTACCTGGGTTAGAACCAGAAACCTCAACATCGGTCCACGGGCCAAGGCTACCTGGAACGAAGATGTCCCAGTGTGGCTGACCGTCCTGCAAGTAACCAGTGATGTATGGAGTCTCAATGGCAGAAGAGGAGGAAGACTGGGAGATGATGAAGTCTTCGGAGGAGGAAGCACCCTCAGAAGAGGTTGGCTCGGAGTAGGTAGAAGCCTCAGAGGAGGAGTTAGAGTACTGAGCGGAGGCAACGGCCAAGAAGGCAGCAACAACGGCGGTCTTAGTGAACAACATTGTGAAGCGAGAGACTTGTGTACACGAAGGTAGGAGGGAAAAGAATTGAGAGGAGAGAAAGGGGGAGGCGCGTGTGCTTTATATAGCCTCCTTACGGTGGCGGATCAAAGATAGCGCCCAAAGAAGAAAGAGAAAAGGGCTGGCAGTGCGCATCATGGCGCATGTGCATGGCCCGCTGCTTCGAGACGCAGGAAGTTACAGCTACTTTTGGTGTATGAGCGCACAGCCTCCTACAGTCTTCCTTCCCGATTAGGTAACGGGGAGAATCAAAATGAGCGCCAGCATCAAATCCGAATAAGAGAGGTCTACACGAAACCTCCTGCTGTGAAAGGCGGCAACCATGGCGAGCTTTCTGACAAGATGATAGCCAGCCATTCCAGACTAATAGATCCGTCGATTTAAGATGTTACTAATAAGTGGCGGTTAGTCATTCGATATTGTCCCTTTGAGAGATGGAGGCCGCTTGCTCGTTTCTCTGTGCAGATTTTTGTTTGTAGTTGGCTTGTGGCCGATTTCATGAAGTTGTTGTGGTGATCTTTGTTTTTGAGCCCGTGAAATCCGGATTAGGAACCAGTTCGCGGATCATCACTGCTGTTTGTATCTGAGATGGGCGACAGATGATGGGCGGCGATGCTTCTTGTTACCTCAACCTGGCTTGGTCTCCCAACTTGCCTGGAATGCTCGAATTTTTAGAAGTTTTCCGACATATTCTTAGAGGATAGCGCTATTTCTGACCGATTGTTCTAAAAGACTGTCGATCTAAATCGGCGGCACATAAACAATCAGTAATATAGAAGGCAAGAGAGCAATACAGAGCATTCAGCTTGAAGAAAATACGCCTTTGCTCTATGTTGCTTTTCGCCGAGAGATGCTCTATAGAATCACTAGGGTTACGGAACTTCTTTTTTTGGGGGCCTATTTCACGATTCTGCAGGAAGAAGCCCCTCCTAACATCGAGGGACAGCAGGGCTGCCGCCAAGTTTGGTGACCAAAGAACGTGTGCCTGGACTGTATCCTACCATCTATAATGTTCAACAAACCGAACAGCTCTCCTAGAACGTGTGCCATATAAATTGGTTGAACGAACCACAACCAAAGACAAAGCCAAACGATTCCATGTAGAAGACGGTAGACCCCTTGGAGGAGCTCGTTAGCGTGACTCGCGCTACTCCTTAGTCATATCGCTCGCTACAGTTGGGATCGAGTATATTTTTGAGCAGCCCCCGCAATCTAAAGAAAAGGTTGCCTTGTTGAGAATAAGGTCTCACTCTTGGTAATAAACGTACTGCACCAAGGTAATCGCCTTTGGCATCCATGCTACGTCAATTCCCAGTTGTTGTGTCTACGAGGTGGGTAAGAAGAACTTGTTTTCAACCACAAACGCAAGCCTGCTCAGATCATCTTTGATGGCAGGAAATCTTGCATCCGTTAATCTTTTGTTCAGCTAGTTGTTCTTGTAGGATCTTCATCAATAGTTAACGTAATTCGCTCGCACGATGCCAATTGATCTATGTTTAGATACAGGGACCATCCAACCCCTATATAAGTCGACCTGCTCTGTATTCTGACCACAACATTTCAAACAATCAGAGTCTCAACCTGATGACAATCGCTTTTGTACTTGGTGCTGTAGATCAGCATGGCCCGATTGGGACAATAAGGCACACGTTTTCAGGCGTGGAAGAAGTGAACTTCTGAAGATCGGCGGCCACTACGAGGAAACAGTTAGGTCTAGCCATCTCCCGACTCCAGTGAACCAGATCGTGGTCTCTTGGGACCCGATCTTTCCGTGGTTGCTTTCTTTAGTGAGTGACAAAATGGAAGCCGTACAGTTTGGACGTCTCTGTGAGCATTTGGATGCTGCAAAGCTATAAAATCTCTAGGAAACCGAGTGCATATTTGAGATAACTCTTTTGATACTCCGCTGCTTACGGCACACACAAAATGAGCGCATACCAATGATTGCAGGTAATAGTAAAAGTATTGTTAGTCTATGAATAATTAATCTTCATAATGTATCAGTTGTTTCTTTTTAGCATTTGCGAATTTCCGTTTACACTAGTTGGCCGGTCAGGAACTTGCGACTTTATTAAAAGCCGCGAGAATCATGAGCCTTATATTAATACGACCTTGAATCAGCGATTGGATACAAAATATCGGCGTACTAGTCCAGTTTCTTATGTCTCTAGCTGTTGAATAAATGCGTGCCAGGCTTGTATGTAAATATGGTGCTTCTTTTATGATTGTGCCCTATATATAGGCTACGACTAAGATCACTGCATGAAATATAAGTTCAAACGAAGCACGGTCAGTACCCTATCAGGCTAGTCCATTCTACCCCCAACCTTAAGGAGGATCCTGCTTAACTGTGCTGGCTTGTGCCATTGATATGAGAGATCTGATACATAGGGTTTCCTAGGTGGGGTCCAGCGAGATTCAGGTGCCTACAGCCTTCGTCTCGGCACACGGTTTAGAGATTTCAAAGCGTTATTTTAGCTACTGAAACAGGCACACCGCATATGCTGTCGGTCCACGAGTGGCTTCTATGTTCGGCTACATCGACTAAATTTCTACGGATCATAACCACTTATCATACACTTAAACATACACACATATGTATCATCAACATCCCTCCTGTCTCTGCCTGCTCATAGACAATTCTATTTATAAACTTGAGAGATGAAGTGCGTCCTAGAGAGTTTCCTACCTTGGTGTCGGTGTGGAACTCGTAAAGACTCCAGGAGGCGAGATTGAACATCGACTTAACCCCCTTTTTAACGTAGCTATCACTTTCAGGATGAATTGCAGTCATGGAAGCAGATAGCCTAATTGCTAAGGTACAGCTTGTTGCGCTGACGAGCACGTAAGGATTTTGAAACGAGCATATTGACATCCATCACTTGCACTGTGCGGCTATTCCTTCTGCAGCATAAAGATCCAATCGCATCTCAGTATACGCGAACTTCCTATGCAAGAAACCAACTTTTTGAAATTCTGAAATACCCTTCACAAAGCCCTACTTCATCATCATAAGTTGTGCGGCGAGGCAACGCCTTGAGAAACGGTAGCAAAGAAATTCACGTTTCTTTTTTCTATTATTCTTTATTCTCCCGCATCGCGCGCGCATTCTTCGAGAGCTGGATCAGATTTTTTTAGCCTTGAACTTCTAAGTACCAGATGAATTGTTGACGGCAATTCATATAACTCCTGGAGCTTGTTTCATCATCCTGAAATGGTTACTTGAGTTGTATCGCAGTCTTCAGTCATGACTCAAGCCATGATTAGTGGCTTGTAGCCGGTCAGTGCAGTTGACCAAATCTATTATATATCCAGCTTTAGTGCAAGACCTATAGTTTGATCCATGGTGAGCAATATTTGTATGTGATATAGACATATTGGTATGGAGCTTTTCTCTCCTAGGTTCTTGTTCATGCACCAAACAGGGTAACTCAGCTGTAGGAGGTAAAGTCACAACCCAGTTAGTTGAAAACAAAATAGACGGCATTACAGGCACGCATTCACATCAAGGCTGATCTTGATGGAATGCTTTTCTTCCTTTAATTGCAGAATATGGCTTTTTGCTAACTTGCTAAGACGATAGTTAAGCCTGTTGGTATGTCTTGCCATCATGAAGGCTCTTACGGATGCATTGGGTAATAAACAAGAGTGATTTATTGTACTTCTCTCAATATCCTGAGCACCAGCTCCAAGAGCTAGAATATGCTTAAAAGGAGGTGGATGCTTGAAGTTCTATGTGGGCAGTCAATACATGATGATATTTGTTTCCAGTCTTCATGCACCTGACCACTTTGTTATTATAGGCCATTACCTTGTTTTCGGGTATTATAATTAGGGTTGTGGAGGAGAGGTAGCTCATGGTATGTGTATCAACCTTCATCTGGTCCGAAATATTTGCACATATATTGGGGAAGTATCGAGCCCCACAGATGATCAAGACCTAAAACATTTGTATGTGTATGGCTCTAGAACATTCTATCCTACGGGTCTAAAACTGGTGCCATGTACACATTCGGAATGTGGTTAATAGTACGTCGGAATGAGCACTGTGTGTTGCACTTCTACTCCTCTGTGAACTTGTCATGTTATGGTTTAGATCTGGAGTCAGGGCATCAGCAAATTAAAGTTGGCATGCGCGCCGGGCATCGAAACAGATGGAAAGGGGTAAAAAGATACCGAAAAGGGAGATAAGTCTCAATCGAGAGAAAAAAGCGTATTGCTGAATGGCCTGGGTCTGTGCGATAACATTGAGAGTATGAGCCCTGCCGCAAAACAGCTGAAAGATCGAGCTCCATCTGCTTGGTCATATCTCGGCGCAATCGCATCTGTATATGGACCCCTCTCAAATTCGCACGTGCCTCGTAGTTGAGTCGTGTGAGCACTCTCCCTAACAAGCTGAGACAGAATCCTGGCACATATCTGTAATGTATTTCTCCGTCTGCTCTTGATCTTTTCCTAGAATATTGTTGTATATGAAACTCAGTCGTATATATGTGTGATGGGAATACTTTGAGCCCATCCTACGAATGCCGTTCACTGCACTGAGTTTTCAGCGGGCTGCAAAAAGGACTTTCTCTATCTTGCTTTTTTTTTTCTCTTGTCGTACCAGCATCTCGTCTTAAACAGGCTCATTCCCCCCCCCCCCCCC
>JAKUBL010000033.1:0-41384 GCA_030563225.1 Petasospora hungchunana
ACAACAAGCTGGCACCAGAAGCAAAGGATAACAACAATCGCACGGTGAATGAATTGCTATGTGTAGGTCTAAGGCCGTCCGCAGAGCTGGCAAGTGGAACTCACAAACAGCGAGAAGCGGCACATTGGATCCGAGAAGAGCAGATACACGACTGACACAGAACCCAGATTTATGAATAGAACAAGAATATCATCGATCAGTGATGTATGGCAAGACCAGTGGGCGGTATACAACAAACAATCGAGCCGAAGGAAACGATCCTCATGCGGAAGAGAAATGGAGTACGGGGTTATTGTTTGAGCGCTCCCTTGAAATAGGAGACAAAGACGTGAAAAGGTGTGTTGGAGGTGACTATGAGAAAATTGTTCCATGCCTCACAGCAGCTTTTTCCAAGTCTGAGACGAGGCGAGAGATCACAAACCAGGTTCGAGTGAGTGGCTTCGGCGTAGAAAGTAGGGGGTACCTTGTGCCCATCTGAGTGGTGAAGTCGGTGCATGCACAATTTAGGAAGCAGTTTTCGATATTGGTGTCAGTTAAACCCAGTCATTGAGCAATGTTTTTTAGAGAGAAGTGTATTTTACGATCTTATAATACACAAACATCTCTAGGGGTGAGTATCGGGCCAGTCAAGTTTTGCTTTGATCCGCCAAGAAATAATACAAAAACAATCGCGAATAACCGAATATCATTTGCCCCCTCCACATCTTATCGTGATCAGTACACTACCACAGGGAATAAGAACAAGCCACTGCAGTCAGAAAGACTTTTGCGAGCCCTGTTCTCTGAATTAAGAATCTCATCTATAATGAGCACCGAGCCGAAAATCAAACGTGTTAGAACAGGCTGCTGGACTTGCAAGAAGAGGTACGGCTCTTAAGGTGAACAAACACAAACAAAAATACTAATATTAGGATAGGAGGAGGAAATGCGATGAAGCAAAACCGTCTTGCACCAATTGTACGAAAACAGGGCGCACATGTGAAGGTTATGGATTGAAGCTTTCATTTGATGTGGATGACAGCCGCAACACCGCTGGAGCTAAGGTGAATTCAAAAGGCGAGCTTGTACACGGGTTTCGAGGAAGACCCCGACTCCGGGAAAGCCTTGCCAAGAGAGACACGAATGGCTACCCAGTTAAGAATAAAGAGTGGCTGGAAGAATCGCAGGCGATTCCTTTGCGGGCCACTGCTCTCGCGAAGCATCCAAACGACCATGAAAAGGCTTCAAAGATGAGTCTTATTGAAGACTTCCACATCTTCCAGGAACTCTTTCCCTCTTTTATCGGTGATAGCGAGATACCGTCAATATTTAATGGGTTCGGGGCTTCTCCGTCATCTACAAATAGGGAGGAGTCAACTGGTGGTTTACCACCCGAGTCGATGACTGTTGAACATATGTCAGATCAGGAAGAAAATATGATGCTAAAACATTTCTTCAAGAGACTCCTCCCTCTTTTGGATGCCCACCCGAGCTCTCCATGGCCACAGCTTGCTCTGAAGTACTGTGATTTTGAGGTAGCAAAAAGCTGCTTCATTGCACTTGCGTGTATCCACATATATCAGACCAAAGGAGCCCGAGAATTCTTCAAGACGGGTATGGTTCACGTGAACAACACTATGGAGTACCTGATAGACTATTTGAGGGGCAAAGGCGAGGAAAACAATGATTCACTGGATGTCCAAACAATCATACGAAATCTGAAAAGTCAACCAGTGGAAAAACAGAGATCAAATTGCTTTGTTATTCTTCTTTTGATTCATGTCCATTTTCTATTCAGTGTCCTTGAATCGGGTCGCTCAGCTCTTGTCCGGAACTTTTGTGAGCTGTTTGCTGCCATTGTCAAGGATTCCACTTTCCGATCATATCTCGAGCAAATAGATGAAAGCTCAACCGTGATTGCAAATATTTCCTGGTTTGACACCATATCTGCTGTTGTTTCTCCCGATTGCAGACTTCCATATTGTGAAGAAAGCTGGTACGGGACGAAACTGAGTGCAAAGTCAACAACAAAACTCATGGGATGTCCCGGTGAGATCTTTCGGTGCATATCTAGGTTTTGCAGATTACGAAGAGACATGAAGCTGACCTACAATGTGATCGATTCAACGGTAGAGCAGAAGTTCAGCGCACTGAGATACGATCTGATCAACTACCGAGAATATGTGATATTCCAGTCTGATAACTCTGAGTTCGAATATGAGTACGATATGAGGCTGAAGTGTGCGCAGTGTTGGGCTTTGGGGGTGCTTGTCAATCTGTACAGGCTTGTTCGCACGGAGGATACACATTCTGTCAATGGCTTTATTGACGAATTTATCTCCGTCTATTCCACTATGGAGAGCTCCTCTCCCCTTGTGACACAGATGGTTTGGCCTGTCTTCACAATCGGATGCTGCTCAACCAGTCAACACCAGAGATCACATCTCAAGAAGTTCATGGATACTTTGAACCACCAGGTGGGAATGGGTACAGTCCAATCTCTTAGAGCCATCGTGGAAGACTGCTGGTCTTCTGGGAAAGACTGGGAAGATATCATGGCGAGTCAGGAGTGGTATGGCGCTGGCATAGACTTCCTTGTTGTTTAGTTTTTAGCATCTACAGAACATATTGAAAAAAAACACAGAAAACGTATCTTTATCAAGAACAGTAGGGACACCAAAGTACATTAGCTGGTTATCCCAATCCAAAACAAGACTTAACCATAACAGGGTGGAACTAAAAAGGGTGTTATATGACATCTTACAACTTCTGCATAGCAGCAATGTCGGTGGACTGGACGTGGTCCTCATCCTCCTCAATGTTCTGCTGCAACTCGTCCAAAGAGACCTTCTCATCTTCAATGACCAAGTTGATCTGGAGCTTCTTGATACCGAAACCAACTGGGATCCACTGATGAGCACCCCAGACCAAACCGTCCATCTCAATGGCCTTAACGTTGGCCAACAACTCCTCCAAGTCGGTTTCATCGTCCCATGGCTTAACATCCAAGGTGACAATGGACTTGGCAGCTGGCTTAGGACCCTTAGCGGCCTTCTTGGCCGCGTACTCAGCCAATCTCTGCTGCTTCAACTTCTCAGCCTCCTCATCGACCTCGTCGTCGTCAGAACCGAACAAGTCAACGTCGTCATCATCCTCCTCAACGGCCTTGGCGGCAGCTGGGGCCTCGCCGGCTGGCAAGGTCTCAAACTCCTCAGTGAAAGAGGCAATGTGGTTCAACCATCTGGTGAGCTCTGGGTACTCCTTCTGGAAAGCCTTGTAGGTGGTGACATCGGCCTGGGAAGCGGCGGAGCTAGGAATAGTTAGTACATTGCTTGCCAAATGGTGTGGTCCCATATTACCGGTTGCAAGCTGGCAGGTTGTCAGGAAAGTGAAACTTGATTGGGTTGATACTCATGCAGTGGGTCTTAATCACTTCATAAACACGGACCAAAGATTATGTTCATCATAGTAAAAGCCAAAAAGGCATCGCAATTGGCACGGGACGCAGCATTGAGTGTACTCACCCAGAGATGTAGGACTTGTCAGCCAAGAAGGTGTTCAATTCCTTCAAGGATTCAACTTTGGAGAAGTCAGAGAAAGCCATTGTGTAGTTGTTTCTGTGATAGTAAGAGATCTGGCGGTGGTCAAAGAGGGAAAAATTTTCAACACGTTGGCCGTTCTCCTCGAAATTCTCCATCGTACTGAAAAGTACGCTTGTAAGCGTAAGTACAGGGATGGTAGGGCTCGCAACAACTGCGAAAGAGGAACCTCACAACAACAACTATAATCAACGGAAATCAAGAGACGACGACGCCATACGTAATGGACCGCCCTCTGATTCCCCAGGCACTCGCCACAAACTTCCACAACCGTGTGAAAAATGAGCAGACGGCGTTGTGGATTGCCGCCGTTCCAACGCGTTCTACAAAGAGAGCCAAGGCCGTGGTCAACTACGCTGAGTATGAAGATCTGAACTTCGAGGATGACAACGATACAAACTACGATGAGGGAATTGGTTCCAGCAGCTTCTCCGCGGGCAGAGTAAATGCCAATGTCGCAGGTGGCGCTTCTTCCGCAGGAAAGCTGGCGGCCAAGACTAAACACGTCAACTTCTCTGATAACGATCTGAACATGAACGCTCAAGGCGAAGAGATTCTCATTCCGATCAGACTTGATCTGGAGTACAATTCGAACAGAATCGTGGACTTTTTCATGTGGAATTTGAACGAGACTCTCATCACACCTGAACAGTTTGCACTTATAACATGCCAGGATCTAGATCTTCCAAACTCTTTCCAACAGCAAGTCTCTAACTCCATTAAGTCCCAGATTGAAGAGTACACCAACCTTGTCACGATACAACTGCCCCGTGACATTGACATACACGTGATTATCAATCTGTCGTGTAATTTGGACAAGAATCTATACGAGGACAAGTTTGAGTGGGACCTATCAAGTGACTCAGTCACACCAGAGGAGTTTTCCAGATATGTTGTAACAGATATGGGTCTTTCACGTGAGTTTCTCCCTGCTGTGGCGCACACTTTGCACGAGACTATCCTCAAACTCAAGAAAGACTGCATCGACGGCCACTTGCCACAGGAGATCTTCAACCAGTCTGCCTTTGGATACGAAGCTGGTGTCAGATTGGATCACGAGACACTCGGTGCTGGCTGGGTACCTTCGGTAGAGGAGCTTTCTCCATGGGAGATTGAGAGAAGAGAAATGGAGAGAGAGAGAAACATCAGACGTTTGAAGAGGGAGTCTATGAGGGTGGATGACGGCAGCGGAAAGAGAAGAGGCCATAGAAGAAGGTACGATGACATGATGTGAACAGGTTTATAAATTTACAGCCCACAAGTTCATTTATTTACAATGTAAATAACTCCAGACTTCTCGCTGTTTATACTTTGTAGTGCGCGACGCGTAAACAGAGACAAACACAAACACACAACAAACACAAACACACAACAAACACAAACACACAACAACAGAACTTCGCCAGCATTCTCAGCAGGTCAGATGGTGTCTGAGTCCGATATTCTCACTTCCTTTCTATTAGAGCGTACAGATATGAAGAAATCTCTTCCCAGGGAGACCTTCAGACGGATGTTTACACGTAACACGTCTGATGACATGATTATGGAAATACACCGGGTGATGCTGCGGCGTATGGACGGCCGCCTCAGCAGAGTCAACGGTGCCATTCAAGAATGGTCAACGCAGGTGCAGTCAAGCTCCACGGGCCTGGATGACTCTGCAGAGGACAAGTACCGCGCCAAGGCGGGCAAGGTTGCCGAAAAACTGACCAAGGTTTCAACCATCTTGGATGACGAGGTCGAGCAGCTGGAGAAGATCTACAAGAATTCGGTACGAGAGCTACGAAAGGAGCTGAATGCTCTGAACGATGTGGCTTTCCCCAGTGAATCCATCTTAGACGATGACGTTATCCAGGATGTTGTACTCTCGCTCAAGAAGTTGGAAGAACTACGTGCATCATCATCATCATCATGAGCGTTTTATATGCTACGAATTAATGGCAGTGTCTATGGGCAGAGCAGAGTAGCCCGATCCAACCCATTCAAATACCTCAAAGCTGGAGTTCAGTAGCTTATGGTCGTGTACCATGTAGCCCTCGCCGCTCAGCGGAGCTAGAGCCCCTGTTCCCTCACTGCGTCTGATGTATACCAGACGAGACACACGCGAGTGGATCAGCGCCATGGCACACATAGTGCAAGGCTCGTGTGTCGTGTAGACGTGGAAGCCATGGCACAGGTATTGATAATCGAGTGAATCTTTGTTCTCTTCACGGCGGCTGCGCTGCTCCTCAGCGGAAACCATATTGATACACCTCATCACACTGTGATCGAGTGGACGGGCGGCTCGGCCATCAACAGCAACAGCCTTCACGATGCCAGTGGCTGGATCCACCATGGCAGTAGCAATGGGTAGCTCTGTGGTCTTCGATGCTTCATCGACCACGAGGGCCAGGCTTGACTCTATCTGGGCAAAGTCGAAGGTCATCTCGTCAAGGACCTGGTCGTTTGGGTTTCCCTTCCACACCAGCGGCCAGTGGAGCGCTCCCCATTCTAAAGCGAGATCCTTGGTCGGAGGACAGTGTGCAGGTACCTGCCTTTCTTCTATCAGCGAATAACGTATGTCGGAGAGCTCCAGCTTCTCCTTCAGTTGGCTCTGTGTCATCATCGTGGCACTGCAAAATATGACCGTTAGCTCCCCACTGCCACACTTCTGAAGTCTCTTCACATGCTGAAGGCTCACAGGATCTTCCTTCGTGAGCTCCTTGAGGAGACTCAGCGCCTTGGGCGAATCTCGTGCCGTGATGTTTGCAGACCACGCCGTGATGAGCTCCAGATCACAAGATGCGCTCTGATCCCGTACCTGCAACAGCTTGCCTTCGATGACCCTGTTTGCATAGTCGATTTGAAACGGATTCAGAGACCTTTTCACCATGGCGGCTGATCTACCCGCCCGGTCTTCGTGTCTTTGAGCGTGTTCCCTCCTACAAATTCAGCGGCCGCCGCGCGATGCCTGGATCACCACAACAAACAGTATGGATCTCCCGTTGCTGCTTCCGCTACGGCAATATCTCGCTGAAAACATCGACTTCACCGTACCGTCTGAATTGGAATACCAACTTAATCCGCTTTTTGACCGCATTTTTGTTGGCCAGAACAGCACTCCACCCGTGAACCTCAGTGTTGATTCCTCCTGGACTTACGACCAGCTACTGGATCACTGCAGATTGGCTCTAATACAGGCCTCTAGCACAAGCGCTCTGGTATCAGGATATGTCAAGACAAATGCTCAGACTACGCCTTCATTGGTGCACTCTTCAGGTACTCCAGTGGGCAATACTTTGCTGAAGAAGAAAGAATGGAGACACATTCACATGTTACTGGGGAACTACATCATGGCGAGGCTCTTCTTGAATCACTCAATATACGAGAAAGAAGGTGCTCAATTTACTCAGCTCACGGGTGATCTGCTTTCCAGAAAGAATAATGGCTTGAGAACAAGACCACTTTGCTATTCGCTCGACCCCGCCATGTATAAGAGCCGGGTTCTCCCATCGATGAGTCCAATACCTCCATCAAAGGCTGCTATAATGGCACAGATTTTCAAAGAATCGCTACCGAATGGGGCTAAATCCGGGTTGGTTCCACAAAAGCTGAAGCCCTTCTCCAATTTTGCATCTCAAATCATCGTGAACCATCAGTCTTGTAAGTACAACCAGATCTGCAACACAATATGCCCACAAACACAGACTGGGCTCAAGAATCAGGATAACATGGATCTTTGTACTCCAAAGAAGCGCGTAATGGCGTTTTTCGCTGCTGTTGTCAAGGTGGTATTCCCTCTTGGTACCTTTGGGTCTTGCCCAAACATGTCCAGGATACTTGGCCGTGTTTGGCAGCTGATAAATGGGGATAAGGGTACTAGGATCAGCATCGACGAGTGCCTTTCTGGAATCAAACTCTCTTCGATTTCCTGGCTGGGAAAGTGCTACACAGGAAAAATGAACAAGCAAGATATGCAGAAACGAGAGAAGCTTCTACGGCAATTCGTCCATTGGTTCTTCTCTGGTTTTGTCGTCAACGTTCTTTCCTCTTTCTTCCATATCACGCACATCTCCTCCAATAAAGAGGTCCTCTTCTTTCGGCACGATGTATGGGCCGAAATCTCCAGGCCATACATCCAATCCTACATCGCAGAGAACCTCAAGACCACCCCACACCCGGCAAGCATAACACAGGCCGAGTCGAGAAACCTTCTTCGTTCAGAATTGAGATTTATGCCAAAGAGTAACAATGATTTCAGAGCCATTGCTGTTCCAGAAAAGGGTGATTCCAAGGAAGATTCTGATGGGTATTGGTTCCATGTTAGAAGAGAAATCAGGCCAGCTAAGCGTATCCTTCAGGAGATAAGAATGAAAGGTGAATCAACGTTTGCAAAACTCAATTCTGTCAGTCAGATTCCCATCTTTATTTCCAACTTCCGCAAACAACTCGTACAGAAACACGGGGCCATCCCTATGTTATACTTCCTGAAGTTTGATGCAATGTCATGTTATGATACACTGCCCCAGAACAAAATCGTTGAGATTATTTCACGAATGGTTAAGTCTGAAGAGGTCTATTACTACAGAGAAGATGTTAACTTTGAGACACACTCTCTGAAAGCAAAGCAAACAAGGCGGACAGGTTCTTTAAGGGAACTGAGACGTTCTACAAGAACAAAGATACATGATGTGACAAAATCAAAAAACCATACAGCTCTTACTGGAGAGGAAATTGTGAATATCTGCCTTGTTCAACTGAATAACACGGCAACGAAAGCTCACAATCGCTATTTCTCGAGATCTAAGGGCGTATTTCAAGGAATGCACATGTCAAGTCTGTTTTGTGATCTTGTTTATGATGAGCTTGTGGAAGCCAAATTCACAATGTTGAATCCTACTGAAAACTTAGTTTTGAGAATTGCTGATGACTTTCTTGTGGTATCCACGGAATATGACAGACTGAAACAGCTCAGAAATCTAATTCATGAGGGATTTCCTGAGTATGGTATCACTATCAACAAACTCAAGACCGTGATGAATGTAGGGACTCAAGAGACAAGAGATTCACTGGGACCTATCACGTTTTGTGGTTATGAGATCAATGTCGCAAGCCTGGATGCTATTAAGTCATATGGTACTAACCTTACCTATGTTCCCTACGTGAAGTCGCACAAGCAGGCTGTGAGCAGAATGATGGATATATTGAAGGTTCGCCTAATGCAAAACACATTGAACACGGGTATCAAAGAACCGGAAAGAATCATTTACCAGGTGTCTCTTCTCTCTTCGAACATTGCACTTTCCTATTTTCTAACATCCAAGGCTGTAAGCGTTGATTACCATGGGTTTGTGGAATTCATTCTTGAAGTGATAGATGAGATTACCAATCGGATAACGGGTCCTCATTCCGCTGTTTCAGACGTTCAAATGAAGGGAAAGGAGGCTATTCTGATAGCGTTCATGGAACAGCTTAGAAGAAACCAGGCTAAGTTCAAGCGTTGTGTGACCTTCCTTAGCGAAGAACTGGGAAGACTATATATATCTTGAATAGATCCACGAACGCAAATGTACCTAGAACAGCGGCGGAAATGCACTTCTCAGGTTTTGCTCGTCCTTCTCACGACGAATTCTTTCCACTTCATCAATACCGCCGCTCTTCTTCAACTTATTGTCCTCCACAAAACCTTCCAATTCCTCCTCAAATAGGTTCGATGCTGTCAATGTTCTCTCTTTCTCTCTCAACTTCTCGGCCTTCTCAATGGCTTCAACTCGGCTATCGTGATTTGGTTTCAACGCTGCAACTTCAGACATCAACGCGTCTCTGAGGTTCGGTAAAGCACCCGGCTCCAATAGTGGGATGTTCTTGGTTCTTGTTCTTGGGTTTTTGGTTTGTTCGTCACAGCACTGCTTCACCAACTCGAATGTTTCGGTAGCCTTCTCCAAATCTTCTCTTAAATCATATGCAAGATCCTCTTGAAGGGTGAGGAACTGTTGTTCTTGGCACACAGTATCAAGTTCCGTCTCCCATATCTTCTTCCAGTGTGGTTTTTCCGTCTCAATGTAGTTCACCATAACAGCAAGATCACTCTGAGCACCCTCGAGCTGTTTAGCAACGTAATCGATTTGTTTTTCTGATGGGCGTGCTCCTCTCTGAGCCACATCCTTTCTCAATGCTTCAATAAGATCCTGTAAATCATCAAACTTGGTGAGAAGGGAATCAGAGTTCTTTGATAGCTTCTGATGAGACTCCTCGACATATGTGCGCATAGATGACTTGGATGTATCAAGTGTCAGTGACTTAAAATCACGGACTTTTTGAAGAACTTTCTCCATGGCTTCCTTGATCGAGACTTTGTTGGTGTTGTTGATCTGCTTGATGACGGAAATCTCGTGTCGAATGTCCAAAATGTCGGACATGTCATTGAATAATGCAGTTTTTTGTTGTCCCTTGGATAATATCGTGCTCTCCTTCTTCACATTTGTGGCTGTACGATCTTTCTGAGGTACAGGCGATGATCCTTCAACCAACACTTGAAGCTTCTGCAAGACACCATTATTCGACTCATCGATATAATCTTTTGTGTTCTGGAAGAAGCTTTCTTGGCTAACTTTCAGCTGATCCTTGAGCTCTTCAATGTTCTTGTGGATGAGCTCAATCACCTCAGAGTTCTTATTGACGTTGAGAGATATCACAGATCCCTCCTTGACATCGGAAAACAAATGCTCCTCGAGTTCATATGACACGCCACTGACCGTGTCCTGGATATAGATATCGGGGAATTGATCTGTCCCCGGTGAATATGCAAACTTCTCAACGAACAAAAGTTTCAACGCCGTCGAGGTGATCGGAGTACTCAACAAGGTTTTCTTGACCCTTTCTCCGATTTTCAGGAATATACTAACAGAACCGGCGGCTTCCCCGTTGTATTCCATGTTTGGTGTGCGGTTCTGAAGGGGGCTTCCTTGGCGAATGCTTGTACGACTTCTCTCAATTATTGACTGATCCGGGAGCTCAGGATCTCTTCCTGGTGAATAGCTTGTCAACTTCGCATACTGGTAAGCGGAGAATCTTCTTGAAGCACGACGCTGCAGGGAATCGCCCTTCTGTAACTGTGCGAGAGCGTTGGTCGTGCGTTTTGAAACGTCGGGATGGAGTGTGGAGTTTGAGGTTGTTTTGGGAGTATCCGTTCCCGGTTGTGATAGTGTCTGTGATTGAGGTTGTGGCTGCGATGCCTTCTTGGGGACACTTGACCGTTGACTTGACGACTCTGGGGTAGTACTTCTTGTAGAGGAATTTACGCTCGGTCTTCTCACAGTTTCATCATTCGTACTTGATCTGACGCTTTCTCTCGACTTGTTTGCCTTGAGAGTACGGGCCATTGCCTGCTTCGACTTGAGGTTCTGGAGCAGAGAGACAATGATCTCCCTGATGTTGGGCAAAAACTTGTCCAAGCTCTCCTGTGAGGGGGCTTCACACAAAGCCTCTTCCAAGACGACTCTGAGCAAATGAGGAACGTCTCCCAAGTCGCTGACATCAACACCAGCGTTCGAAAAGGCTCTGCATGCGACCTTGAACTCGTTACCGAGTTGCACGTAGGCGTCGGATATGTCCGCCTCCGTCGCAGCAAGCTTGGCCCATTGTGTGAGCGACTCGAGAAGGTGCTTTGTGGCAACGAGCAAGCGCGTGACGCTGGACTCGATGGTGCTCATCTGGAATCTGTGTGTTAGTGATGAAGTAGAGACATTAGGCTGCTCTAGCCCACCGATCCCCAACTGGCAGCTCGCGCTGAAGGAAATATCGCAGGCCAGTGTGTATACTCACCGAATGTCTCTTCGTGGGCGATGACGACATTTTTACCGCTCTTTTCCGTTGTTGTTACCGACCGCCTTTTCTTTGGGCTGGGTGACCTTGTTGTTTACTTTAGATCAGAACCATCAGAGCCGATCATAAAACACCCGGACACCATCTATTGTTTACTTTTCAGACGCGCGCCTCCAAAAGAGCTGCCTGGTCTTTCAAAAAGATTACCGCTGGCTGCTCATGTCTGGCACTGAGAGCGAGATCTCCGACTCTGAAGCTGAGGATGATCTCGTGTTGTCCCAGAGTCTCCTCAAAGACGCGATACAGGTACGAAGAGGCGTCCTGGAGGAGACTGGAACTCTATCCGCACCACTCGTGACACTCATCGACAATACAAAACGTAATCTCACACAGATTGTGTTTGATGGAGTCTTTGACAATGAGCAGGACACTCAACTACGGCATTCTCAGGTACCTACTACCTCTATTATGGCTGCATCAACTGCTATTCAGCCTGCACAAGCCGAAGATGATTCGAACGAAGACCCCAATGCCTTTTACACTTCTCGCGGCAGACGCATCAGACACCGTTCTTTCTTTCAACAGCACATTTACACCATCGATTCGGTTCAGTATTTATTGAAGATTTCCCGTGAGCAAGCGTCAACCATGGTCAAATCTCAACCTATCCTCATTGAGAAGTTCCACGATGGATCACTACGAAGCTACCTTCTGGGAAAGCCAACGAGAAAGGCATCTCGTCAGCAACCGGCAGATCTTGATAGAAGTGTACAAAGAGAAGAAGCTGCTGAAGCTATCTTGGAACAGTCACAAACTTCCGATATCCCCCTTGTTGTTCCAATAGGCGGAGTCGCTCAACTAGACGAAGATGATGAGGACTACAACACTGACAGTTCTTCAACCTACAGCAGCCTTTCGGAAGCAGAATCACCCAGTGATGACGAACACATGGTCGTCTTTAGGGGAAAGACATACAAGAACCTGGAAGAGTTATCCCGTGGATCCCGCCTGCCCAAGTCCTTTTTTTCCATGCAATCAAAGGCTGTATCGAGGCCCAAGCCTTCCTCGAGCAAGAGGCACACGGTTGACCAAGATAGAGTTGGCGTTGCAAAAAAGAAAAAGAGAACGAGCCTTCAGGATGCTGAGCACTCTACTGATGTCACTGACTCGACAAGGTTGGATGCAGTGTTCACAACTGGTATTGAATCCCAGGAAAGCTATACACAACCTGAGGACCACGGTGATTCCTCCCCGATAAACTATCAAACAAGAGACTCGCATGTTCATGACACATTGCGTTTCTCTGACATTCCTTCAGATGGAAGGTCCTTTCATGTCACAAATCCGATGCGGGATATCTATGATGATTCTGCAGATGAGGCTATGGAAGACTTCAGCTCGGAATTTGCACCAATGCTGGCACCTCGTGAAAGAAAATCACACAGAGGCACCTCTTTGTCGAAGAATCAATCTGGAACTCGGATATCACGTCAGGGGCAATCGAGGCCACGAAGAGCACCATCCTCACAGCCTAGAAGGTTTCACAGGGTTCACATGAGGCCAAAAACGGGCAATTCCAAGGGAGCTCAAAGTACCTCTCGTAATCGTTCACGAGCTTCTAATATTCAAAGGCGCCCACAACCGGCTCCTTCCCGCTCAGGAACTGTTGAGGTATATGATGAATTGAATACAGGGCGCGCTTCGGAGCGCTTGTCAATGACCTCCATCTCTTCCAAAAGTAAGGAAGTTGGTGTTAGAGGTCAGAGGCAGAACAGAAAGAAACAAAACTACATGTTTATGGGAGCTGGTGCTGATTCTGGGTTCATTCAGCCTCGAAATGCTCATGTTTCAACGGTCGTGTGTGAAACACTCGGTCATGAATATGCTGTGGTGAACAGGAAAGTTCCATCATCAGGTCCTCATGTGATTGATGTTTACGATGAGTCCAATCTTGGCACGATGCCTGATAATATGTCTATGATTTTCAGGAGTGTCTTTCAGAATTCGATCGCCTTCAAGTGTCTGTTCACATCGGAGAAGATTAAGACGAATCATGACTACAATGTGATGCTCGGAAAAAACAGTCTCACATTTTCCAAGCTTCAACATGACAAAGAGACGAGCTTCAAGAAACTCTTCGAAATCCTTCCAGATGTGCCTTCTTTGAAAGCTTCCTCCGATTCTGATCTCATCAGTTCATTCCATGACATTTTGGAAGTCTGTTCAGATCTTACTATTGACGAAGCGAAGATTCTTGTTACCATGACTGATGACTTCAAGATCAAACTAGAAACTCACATCAGAACGAAAGGCCGTATGAGAGACATTGACTTCTACTATCTTTCTCTTTGCTACATGTTCTACTATTGCTCTTTCAGGGTGTATGAAATGAATTATTTGAATCTTTTGGACTTCAAAGCTAAGGCAAAGGAGATGCTGTCTTTGTTCTTTGGATTCATGGTTTACATTGATAGCTTCAGTTTGAAAAGAAAGTTGATGACTTCTCGTCTATTTTCGGAGGCTGTATCTATGTTCTTCATCACTCATGTGGATTTGACGTGGGATGCTATCAGAAAGTCCGAACTTTCTGACCTCGAATTCTACAAGGAGATTTGCTCGAGATATGCCGAAAGTTCTCGTTGGGATATTGTTGAGTCTGTACTGTTAAGGGATTTTCAAGATGGTGATTTGGAGAAACTGAAAAAAGACTTTGTCGTGATTGATGATTTGGTCCATCAACTTGGTTGGGAAATGAATGATCGGGTTCTCTTGTCGATGTATGAGGTACTGAAGGACAACAAATTTGGAAACTTTCCAGGTGAAGTATCCAGCCTAGATATCCTTTCAGAGCATGGACTGGACAAGAGCACTATGACCAACAAGTTTATCAACATTCTTTTGAGCATTGGTGAGTCCAGAGGTGGTATTTCAGGAAGAGTTCTGGAAAAAATCACACCTGTTTCTAAAGCTTCATCAGGTATTGAAACACTCTGTAACAGGTTGAACATCTTGCTTGGGCTGCTGATCACCTCCAAGAAATCGGTTGATGTCAGGTTCTCGGAATTGATCTCTTCATCTGGTCCTTATTCTGCTACTAGTACTCGCTATTGTCTTCTTGCATTCGGTGTCCTTATGAGAGTTGGGGCTTCTTTGAAATTAACTACGAAGATGCCTTTCCTTATTGGTTTTATTCGAGATCGTGTTGAGGATTGTGCGTTCCTTGAACTATGGGAGAGATTTATTAACTCTCTTGATTTCCCAACTTTGGCTCTTGGTACTCAGAAGAACTTCCTAAAATCCATCGCTCCCTTTTCAGCGCACAAGCCTTTCTTTCAAAAAAATGTTGGTATCATCAAGGCATTTATAGCATCATCTGAAACGGAGTCTGAGTTGGTTTTCCTGTGTGATAACTTCCGAGAACTTAATCCGTCGTTGTTCCCTGATCTCTGGTGTCATCTGTTTGGTAAGTTGGTTAAAAATGGACTGGCATCTTGGAGCAGATTGATTCATTTCAATAACTTTGATGATGAGCCACGCATCTACTCCTTCATGATTGAATCTTCAGGATCACAAGCTTACAATGGTGATAGAAACACTTTCGTTCAGTCTCTTATCAGACATTTGGTTGGTCGCAAGTACAACTCGAGTTTGAACTCATTTGTGAGGGTATTGACAAAAGTTGATCCTAAATTGTTGAACTGCAAGAATGTTCTTGTTCAGACAAATCGATTGCAGATTGTGATTAATCTCATTTACAACATCTTGAGGAACTACAGTGTTCAAGCAAAAGCGCAGTATCTTTCTGTTCTTATCAACTTTTTGAAACAAGAGTATGATGATTCAGTCAAGAGTTCAGATCTGAGTTATGCACAGTTTGCTAAGAAGGTCGTTGAATTCATCAACGTGTATGGTTATGATTATGTTCGCTCATCAAAGGCATTTGAGCATTTAAGCAATAGATTTGGAGTGGCACGCAGAGTAAATGATGAGAATACGGAAGATTTGTTGAATTTGAGTGGAAACATTGAGAAATCATTGAGATTGATTGAGGAGAAGTTGATCGGGAGCTTCACGAACAGTTACAAGTTCGTGGATATCATTACTGACTCGGTTATGAAGCATCCTATGAAGATTTCTGGATCTTTGGAGAATATTTCTGACTCTAAGCTGTTTCCTTTGTGTTGTTCTATCTCTATTCATGTTGAGCTTCTGACTTTTTCTCCATCTTGTTGGATTCTGTTGTCTGAGATTACACATGCACTTTCTAACATCCTTGAGAAAGATCACAATCTCTCCCAGGTTGATATTTTCTGTGTGTTGAAGACTGTGAAGCTGTTCACAGTGCCTTTGAAGAACAGAAAGACGAGATACGAAGTATATGAGTTGATGACTTTAAAGAATTTCTACAAAATTCTACTGTTCTTGTATCATTTCCTCAGTGGCACAAATGATATGGAACTCTTTGTGGAGTTGACTATTCAGTTCACTTCTTCGGACACTATCTATGAGGCCGTGAATGCATTTGAGCCCCCGAGATTCCTTGTGAAGGCATCTGACACTATCAGAATGATGATCTTAAGGGCGAATATCACCGGGTATGATCGAGCACCTTCTATTGAGAGCGTTAAGGATGATTTGGCTGCGCTATTTAATCGGTTTCTATCATCTATTGAGCCGGTAGGAATGGGAGATGATGAATTTTTGGTTGTATGACGTTTACGAACTTTTATTTATGAAATAATATTGGACATTTCTTTTTCCATGCATTTACGCCAAGTAATGGTAGATATTTCTATCCTCATCATCTCTCTGGATGTATTCTCTTTCCAACAATGCCTCAATTCTTCTCTTTATGAGTTGTGGAGATGGTTTGAATCTTGAAATCTGATTCACAGTCTCACCAGTGAGTTCATTGTGAGTCATGGACTTTCTCATCTTCATAAGTCTTACAATTGCTGCATCCACTTCGAATTTTCTTTCCTCATCGACTTTTTCCATAGTCTTTAATCTCTCCGTATCGGTTTCGATCTTGTTTGCAACGGTGAGAACCTTGACTTTTGTCATTGGGGCAGTGAAGGCATGGTTGAACAGGAATACGTCATCTTGATTGATTTCTTTCGACATTGGCCTTTTCAAGAGAATTCTAGTACGTGGAGCGACTGCAACTGATTGTAGGGATCTCATCAAATCTTGTTTTGGAATCTTTGTGAGCATTTCAATTTGTTGGAAAGTCAACTCGTCATTTTCTTCAAATAGAAGAACGATGAGGCCACAGTATAATGACATGTTGAGCTCGTGAATTTTCTTCTCAAATTTGATTCGGATGTCGACAGACCCAAAGTTATAAGCCCAGCTAAGATTTCTTCCACTGTGTAGCTTCTGGTAGTAACTTGAGAACTCGTTTTGCATTTCTTCGAGTTGTGGTGCAATGATGACCTCTTGATTGTTTGCTGGTGGTTGAATTGGCCAGAAAGTCTTTGTGAGAACTTTGATTTCGAAGTTTTTGTGGTTGAAGCTCTTTGAAACTTCCTTTGAGATGTTGATGTCTCTGAACATACCTTCGAGCTTAGATGTGAATGTAGCGCCGATTTCGTTCTTGAATCTAGATATCAAGGTTCTTTCAAGATCACTTGATGACTTTAACAATCTCTTTGCCAAGTGGTTCTTGTAGTATCTCTCAAACATGTCCTTGTCTCTTATGAAACGGAAGATGACCACAGCCTTGTTGACCATGTCCTCCAACTCCTGCTCTGACTTGTCTTTGCACTTCTTGACACTGTCATCGATGTAAAGGGATAAGAACTCTGATAGCTTTGTGTTCTTGTTGAGGAATTCGACAAATGCACCATCAATTGTTTTTTGTACATTTGCATCGTTTCCCAAACTCTTTAGTATCAGATCAAATTTGGTCTTTAGCGTCATCACATTCTCAATCCACGTAATCGCTTGAGCTGATGCCTTCTTGTTCGCACTGCCTCCTTTGGTCTTCTTCTCCTTTGATATTGTCACTTCTGGTGTGCTTTCTTGTTCTAATGCCTCTCCTTCAATTGAAATGATTTCTTTAAGTTGTGCCCGAAGACCATCCATGTAGTCAACACGTGCAAGTAACTTGTAAAGCAGCTCAAGTTCGGCATATCTGTCTTGTGAAACCCAGTTCACGAGCCCCTCCGTAGATAATTTCATCACCTTGTCGATTTTGGAAGATATGAGGACTTTGTCAATGAGTGACATTAATCGTGGGTATGTGGTTTGTGGGACGTATAGAACACATTTGTTTTCTTCGTTCTTTATGAGTTCGTCCACTTTTTTGATATATGTCGTTCCATTGTTGAATTCCATTGCTTCATTACTGATCTTTTCATAGAAATCCAATGTCTTGTCCAGATAGAAAGGTTCAAAGTATTTGAGATAGAAGTTTTCTCCAGAATCCATGTTCTTCTCATCTTCTTGTAATGATTCCATCATCGTGATGATGTCCTTGATGAGGAAGATATCCACGATGAATCCGTTTCTATTGGCCGTGATCTGTTCCAAAACATACGAGTTCAATGTGTTTCCAATGGCGATGGTATCGAACTTGACCACGTTGTCCCTGAACAGGTTGATCCCGGCATCATACATCAACGGGAGGTGGTTCTCCTTCGCATAGACCCTGTCCATATACATCAGCACATCACTTATCATTCTCATTGAGAGTAAATGATCACTCCAATGGGAAGAAACCTCTTTTAAGAATTTGTTTGAATCACCGTGTAATTTTGTCATTAGTGAATCCTTCACTTCGAGTAAATGTTCCCCCACCAACAATTTCACAGAGTCATAGAGTTGTTTACCATATTTCCTTAGTACAAGATTGTATGCTTTTCTGTAAAGTTCTTCAAATGATAATTGAGAAGCATTTTTACGTTGAATTTCCCTTATGGCTCCAGCAAGAAGTTCCCAACTCTGTTCAAAGTCAACTTCCTTTGCCGAGTTTTTCTTCGGTGCTCTGATCTTGCTCTTTCTGCTAGTCCTGCTGAGCATATTTTTGGAAGGAGGGGGTTCGAATTGGGTGGGGGTTTTGTTTTTGTTGAATGGTGGTTGTCTTTAAAGTTGATTGGTACTGATCTCTCTTCATATTTTGAACAAGTGGATTATGTAAGAAATTATGTAATTAATAATTACATAATCATTACGTAATCAGGCTTTGTGTGGAAAAAGCGAGTCAAAGAGTTCCAAAACCAAAACATCAACAACTACACAACAATATTCAACGACAAACAAATACAAACATATACAAACAAAGATGTCATCTGAGATTCTGGATGTGCTGAACATTCAGGAACAGCGGGGGTCACAGCCTCAGAAGAAGCAAAAGACCGAGCAGCAACAGTCGAAGAAGCCACTCTCGGGGATCAGCAGAGAGCTTTACCAACTTCTCGGACAGAACACTCCGCCTGTTGCCGTGAGAAACCAGCAAAAGTTCAAAGACCGGCTCAACGCGCTGGAGAAGCCGTCGAGCTGGACGTGGGCGTCGTTCAAGAACAATGCTAGAGAGGACGGGCTGAGGCTTCATCATTGGGTTAAAGGATCGAAACAGGCTGTTGAAGCATCAGATCTTCCGTACAAGTTTGAAAAGTACAACGTCAAATTGAACATTCCGTACTTTACTGAAGAGGATTACACAAGCTTCATCACGGACATTGATAGTGCCATGGATATTGATACTCCTGAGCCTGTGACAAAGAAAGAAGAAGAAGTTAAAGAAGAGGATGACAAGGAAGAACAACAACAAGAACAAGAACAAGAAAAAGAAAAAGAAAAAGAAAAAGAACAAGAACAAGAACAAGAGCAAGAACAAGCACCAGTCCCACAGTCCTGGGACTATGAGGAAACAAACTACTTATTTGACCTTGCACGCTCGTTTGACCTGAGGTGGGTGGTCATCAGCGACAGATACAACTTCAAGGATAGACGTCGCAGCACCGAGGACCTCCAGGAGAGGTTCTATAGCGTGTGCCAGCGCATTTTGATCTATGAGAACGAAAAAGATGAGACGTCGGCAAATACCAACCTGATTTCAAACCTAAACTTCAGCAAGAAGAAGGAGATTGACCGAAAGGCCTACCTCAACAGACTTCTAGCCCGTACGCCCGCAGAGATTGCCGAAGAAGAATCCTTGTTGATCGAGGCGAAGAAGTTCGAGGTGGCAGCCAAAAAGACAATGACTGAGAGGGCACAGCTGCTACAACTGCTGGACTCTCCACAAGCCACAGGATCGATCAGCCAGCATCTGACATCACAAGGGCTCTCGCAGCTGTACAACCAGCTCATGACGGAGAAACGCAAGCGCAGAGTCGACTCTCCTGCGCCGGAGAACCCGCTCACTGCGCTCAACGAAAAACTCAAGCAACAGGCGTTGCAACGACAGAAGCAACTCCATCAGGAGAAGCTCGAGCAACAGAAGAAGAGACGCGAGAACCCAATCACGAGCCTGCTGTCCAAGCAGCTCACCCCGAGAGAAGAAGAAGCGTTCGGGCTCAAAGTCCACCAGGAACGCATCGCTCCAGGTGTCTTTGCCCGCTCCGTCAAGGCATCAACGTACAAGCCCAACATGCAACAACGCATTGCCGCCATCCTCAACGAGTTGGGCCTGGGCGCGATGCCAGTCATGACGACGGAGCGCGTTGTGGCGAAGCAGGACGAGCTCAACAGGGCCATCTACAGTCTGTTGGAGCTGAAGCGCCAGGCCGACAAGCTCGATGCGGAGACGAGGATAGTCAATTGATCTATATATATAAAGCTTATGAAGATTTGGACATGATTCGTATATATATATATATATATAACTCACAATTTAGAAAAGTTTGCCCTTCTCTTTTCGACAAAAGCCGCCATCCCTTCACGTTGTTCGGAGCCTCCAAAGAGCGAATGGAACGAAGCCCGTTCGTAGTCGAGCCCAGCAACGAGGTGGCTCTCATTGGCCATGTTGACGGCATTCTTACATACTCTTGTAGCGATTCTTGGGCCATTGGCTAACTTCTCCGCAAGCTTCAACGCATTCGCCAACACTTTCCCCCGTGGGAACGTTTTGGAAACGAGCCCCCACTGCTCGGCTTTAACACCTGAAAAGAGCTCCCCAGTAAGGTTCATCTCCATCGCACGTGACTTGCCCACTGCTCTAATCAGTCTTTGTGTGCCTCCACCACCGGGAATGACCCCCAATTTGATCTCCGGTTGTCCAAACATGGCCTCTTCGGATGCGTAGACAATATCACAACACATTGCCAATTCACATCCTCCACCAAGTGCAAACCCTTCAACAGCAGCAACGATGGGGATCGAGAAACGTGTAAAGTCCGCCCAGTTCCCCAGGAAATTCTTCTTTGCCGCTTCTTCCGTCGTGATGTTTTGCATCTCTTTGATATCAGCACCAGCTGCAAATGCCCGCTCATCTCCCGTCAACACCACAGCACCAAACTTGTCAACGTTGGCGTTGGCTTTGTGGATCGCTTCAAGCAACTCCATCACGAGCTCCGTCCTCAAGGCATTGAGCTGTTTGGGACGGTTCAGCTGGATCAGCATCACTCCCTTGGTTGGTTCCGACACTTTGATGAACTTGTAAGACGCCATTATTATTGTGTGTGTTTTAATGTCTTTGGTATGTTGTTGTTACAAAATGAGATTTGTGTGGGGTAAAGTAAAAAAAAAAAAATGCGAGAAAAAGAGTGGCACCTTTTTTTTCTTTATAAGTCTTTTCCCCCACACCCTCCCCCCTCTCCTCACTGTGTATATATTTTTTTTTCTAACCACGGCATATTCTCAAAGCGGAATATATCGCTATCACCCTCTCTCTTTTTTACACATCAACACGTACAAAAACTTCACCCTTGTGACTCTGCGCAGCGTCACTCACCGGTAGCGTCGGGAGGTTGACACGATAGTTCAAATCGTAGACTTTCAACTGTGGCAAAGCGACCCAGCCACCGGCAAGTGGCGTGGCGTGAAATTCGATGAGATGACGAGTACAAGGAAGTACCGAAAGTTGACTCAACGATTTTGTTCCACTCACTTGGAAGTTCTGGTTCTCAATCAACGTTGTGGAGAAGGAAAATACTCGCGTTGTCGGGTTTTCCAACATGTAGACGAGCTTGAGGTCGTTGTTTTCGCTAGGTTCAACACTCAGCATCACACGAGGGTCCAGCAACGGTAGACTTAACTTCCAATTCTCGTGTCTGTACTCGTGTACACTCTCGGTTCCCTTTCTTCTCCATTTGAACACAATTGAGGCTTCAAAGGCAATATTGCGGTATGTGTGTCCATCCTCAATAATAGTCTCAACAAAGTGATCGCTCTCCACCTTGTGATCATTCACACTTCTCATGGTTTTTAACTCTCTATCCTCTCTGCAAACCATACCGGGTTTCTCGGTGATCAACGTAAGTTCATCTCCAACAATCTCAAGATCAAGACCCTCATTTAAAGAAATAATCGCTCTCGTCAACCAAAATCTCGATGGTTTGGGTAAAGCAGAATCATCATCTTTCATCTCAAAGATCTTTGGTAAATCACCATCTTTCAATCTCGGTAGAATGGTAATTGAAACTTTGAATGGATCGATCAAGGATATGACAAAGTTCTTAACGTCTTCAATAGGTGTCTCCTCATCGTCATCAACAATGAATCTAGTCTTAACAACAAGAACAACATTATTAACATCCTTCAACTTTTCTGGTGCAACAAACTCAAATGTAGACTTGTAATTCTTTTTCTTATCAAGATCCTTCAATTCCCAATCTTTCGCATCCTCATCCCCTTCCCATGAACAAATAGTGTTTGTCTCACCATATTGAACCATACTCTCAATCTTCACATCCACTTTCTCATGATCAGTGTCAATAATATTAACACCAATCACAACCTTCTCACCAGGAACAATAATTTTGGGGACCTCAACAACATTCACTCTTGTCTCTGGAACCCTTGGTACAACTTCACACATAGTTGGAGTCATTGTTGCCACAATTTCTTCAACATCTGAATACCAAACATGTCTAAACAACAACGGCTTAGTCACAATGGGTATCTCAACGTTGACTTTGAACCCACAGTATTCCATGACCGCAGAAGTGGAAATACAAGTACTTTTCCCAACTTTCTTTGTTGGTGTGGGAATCATAAAGATTCGTTCTTGATATGGTTTGAAGGATAGATTTGCAGAAGCACAATAACAATCTTTGTCCTCAGCATATGTTGCATCAAGTTTCCCCAATGATGGTGCATTATTGTCATGTTTGAGTAAGATTGGTGTATGTGTTCCTTCGAATGAAATGACAAGATCATCCAAAGTTAGTTCTGGGATGGCTTGATTCAATTTAGAACGGATCTTTAATTGGATTTCAGTAGAGTTTGTGAGTGGGACTCTTTCTGATTTAAAAAGAATATCACTTTCAAAAAGATCAAAGTTTGAATCTGAGGATGCATTGATCGTTAATGGTTCTTCATGTTCTTTCATAAATTGTTCAAATTTACCCGTATCGATCACCTCTTTGACTTTTATAACAGATTGATCCAATTGGGAATTTGGAACCAATGCCAATTCCAATAAGTTCAACACTGCTGGATAATGTTTCTTCAATTCCAAGCAACATTCAAACAGTTTTGCATGAACAACACTGAGTAATCTGCCCCAATCATCTTCTTTTAACGTATCAACAGTCTGTTCAAACAATTTGAATGCTCGTTCATAGTTTCCTTGTTTCAAATGTTCTTCGGCAAGTTGATAGTTCACATAACTAATACTTCTGTTGAAACAATTATCCCGTTTTTGGAATGCCAATTTTGCAAATGTGAGTAAATTGACCAATGCATCTTGAAATTCTTCTGATCCAAGAGAATTTGAATATGAATCATCATTGTCCTTTTTATCTGTCTTTTCACGACGACGAAGAATATCGGCCGCTTGGAGATATAGATAACCCGAGTGTGGCAAGACTAATGGGGATGTCTTATTATTTGAATCAGGTCTGAATGGGACATCTGCAGGGACGATAGATACCGGTGTGAGATCAACGAGTTGGGCAAGCCATTTGAATTGTTGAGAAAGCCAATTGCACACTGAATATGAATCTGACGATATTTTTTGAAGTTTGAGGAAGTAGAGAACACTCTGGATGTGTACATCAAACTTCTTGTATGCGATGTTTGGCTGCTCGAGATAGAGATATAGTCTGACGATATGGAAGATGGTAACATCCAAAAGAAGGCGGAACTCCGAATATCTCTTGTCGGTGATTGGTAAGGCATTCAACATGGTAATGAGATTCTCATATGATGATTCATATGCTTTAACGGACATGTCATATTGTTGTTTCATCTCATATACAAGACCAAGTTTCCATGAATAACGGGCCTCTAATCTGTTCTTCAGACTTGGATTGTCAATAGGAACCATTCCAATGACTTTTGCCCTTTTCTTGCGTATTCTCTTGTCTAAATTGGCGTAGAATTCAGAAGAGGCCGCCTTGATCACTTGTATCATATCCGAAGCGAATGCAGTGACCTCTTTTGGTGTTGGTGATGGAAGGAAGAGAAGTCCATTCCTGCTGTTCATCCCAGTCATTTTTCTCATGACATTGACTCTTTCATTGAGTTCTGGGTTCATAGCTGTTGATCTCGCCGAGACAATGACGGCCACAAGACGGATCCCCTGTTTCATTAATTGGTCTTTGAGGATGTTAATCTCGGAAGCCAGTTCGGTGTCAACACGTTCAATGTCCTGTGGATCTGTGATCTCTGCATCCATTTCGTAAAAGGCAATGAGCACCGAAGGAACCATTGAGCGGTACTTCAAGAGCCAGTGCTCCGTAATGATTCCATCTGGATACACTGGTGAAGACTCGTTTTGCAGCGACAGTTGGGAAGGAGGAGACTCAGGTTTGGGTGGAATGGCATACTTGTCCCCAACAGCATGGAAGCGGTAATGATGAGGATGAGTCGGTTGTTGGCTCTTTGTGGAGGCCGAGTCCCAGACAACTCCATCAACATGGAACTTCCTCAGCAGCTTCACGGCGTCCTCAACAAATGGCAGCGCAGAGATTGGCTTCTGTTTTCTAAAGAGCGGTTCAGACGCCATTGATGAGGCTTCAATGGGCAGCGCCTTTGCGGCGGCTTCGTCGAGTCCTTGGAGAACGACGAGCGGTGCCAAGTGGGCGATCCAGTGATGAGGGAAGGACTCCATTAGGGAGGTGTTTTATAGAAATTTGGCGGTTGAACTCTGGGGGGTTTAAACTGAAGGTCTAAAGGGGAGCTCTGTGTCCATATGAAAGGGCTCATAACACGTTAAAATTATTCAAAAACATCCCCAATACAGCAATTACCATATATGTAAATATTCGCGCAAATTGGAACGGGCCACACGCCGCAAAAAGGAATCCGTTGGGTGTTTCTCCTCGTTTGTTTCCAGCTTCTCCCTTCTTCTTTTTTTTGAAAAAATGTTAGCAAGAAGTCTCTTCAGACCAGCACTTTCCTTCAGACGCTTCTCTACCATGTCCGACCTCAAGATTGAGAGAATTGCCCCAGGCGATGGCGCCAACTTCCCAAAGGTGGGCGACAAGGTGACGATCCACTACACCGGTACCTTGGAGAACGGCAAGAAGTTCGACTCCTCGCGTGACCGTGGCTCTCCCTTCCAATGTGTCATTGGCGTTGGCCAGGTCATCAAGGGCTGGGACGAGGGCATCCCACAGCTCTCCGTCGGCGAGAAGGCCATCCTCACCATCCCGGGCCACAAGGCGTACGGCGACAGAGGTTTCCCAGGTCTCATTCCTCCTAACGCTACCCTCATCTTCGACGTTGAGTTGTTGAAGATCAACTGAGTGTCACAATATTATTTGTTTCGGAATTGTTGTATAACCTTTTTCTCTTTTGTTGTTGTTCTTGTAGGAGAACCTCACTTTGCTCTCCCACGTCCGCCACGGCCTCTGGTGCTGCCACGGCCTCCACGAGCTCTGGTTGCTCCTCCTCTAGTCCCCGTAGCACTGGCACGTGTAGTTTTGACGACTCGAGACGTTCTTGTACGAGCAGCCGGTGCCGTAGCTGTTTTGCGTGTGGCTGCACGTCCCCTTGTAGGTTTTGTTTGTGGAGCAGCATTCCTTGTTGAGCGACGAATTGGTTGTTCTTCTTCTCCGGCTTCTTGTTCTTCTTGTTCTTCTTCCTCTTCTTCGTCTTCATCGTCCTGCTCTTCTTCCTCTTCTTCATCTTCTCCTTCTTCACCTTCCTCTTCTTCACTTTCTTCTTGCTCTTGTTCTTCCTCTCCTTCTTCTCCTTCACCTTCTTCCTCATCAGCTTCTTCCTCCCCTTCTTCCTCTTCTTCGCCCTCTTCCTCCTCCACGTCCCCTTCCCCCTTGAGACCAACATCACTTGCTCTCGTTCTTACACGTCTCTTCACCTCCACCGGTTCGTCATTGGTTGACAATCTTCTCTTCTTTGTGTTCTTTGCTGGTTTTACTGGAGCGTTTCGAGTTGACGATCTTGCTCTTGTTCTTCTTGGAGATTCTTCTTCCTTCTCTGATGCTTCCTTCTCTTCTTCTTCTTCTGCTTCACTGGGTTCCTTCTTTGTCTTTTTCTTTGGTTCTTCTTTCTCCGATTCCTCTTCTTCGCTCTGTTCCTTCTTGGTGTTTGTTCTTCTCTTTGGCTTCTCATCCTCTTCCTCTTCTTTAACCAATGACTTGGATCTCGTACTTCTTCTCAATGGCTCCTTCTCCTTCTTCTCCTCTTCTTCCTCTTCCTCCTCCTCTTCTTCTTCTTCTTCCTTCTCCTTCTCCTCCTCCTCCTTTTCTTCTTCTGCTTCTTCTTCTGCTTCCTCTTCTTCCTCCCCCTCTTCCACCTCTTCCACCTCTTCCTCCCCTACCAAACCCTTTGGCAACTTGAACTCACCATCTAGCTTGACACGTCTCTTTCTCTTTGGCTTCTCTGGCTTTGGTTCAGGCTCTGCGCTGCCATCTTCTTCCTCTTCTTGGTCCTCTTCTTCTTCAAGCCTATCCAGCCCTTCCAGATCGTACAACAACGCCAGCTTCTCCCAGATGTCAGCAGCAGTCAACACATCACTTTTCTCGACACCATCGTTGATCATCTTGAGAATCGACATCATTGCAAAGTGTTTCTGTTTGCCCGCCGGTTTGTGTGCGCAGACGGCCCGCAACAATCTGATTTCCTCTCGTGTCGTCCACTCCCTCATTCTCTTTCTCTTTCTCTTTCTTTGTTGTTGTTGTTGTTGTAGTTGAAGAGATTCTTTGTTGATGTTGTTGGTGTTGATGTAAAACACCCAAACACCACAGTATTGACCTTGGGGGGTCCCCCCGAAAAATTTGTGGATCTCGACACAAAGCTCAAGACCAAGCAAGAGAAAGCCACAAAAAAAAACATGCCCAGAAAGGCTCAACTGCTGAATTCGCTGTCACGTGGGCGAGTTCGTGCCTCATGGAACAAATACAATCTGTTCAACTTGTATAAGAAGGGTCGTGTGAACTTTGCCGGTAAGAACTTGTACCAACAGAAATGGACTGCAAAGCAAGAAACAAGGGCATATCACGGTGAACATTTGACAGAAAGTCGTTTCCAATCCGACTTTTCGCAAAAGCTCGAGTCTGTGGCCCATTTGGACGCCTCGCTTCGTGGTGAAAACAACGTGACGACGCCTGTGCCGTTACAGACATATGCTGTTTTGGAGAGACGTTTGGACTTTGCGCTGTTCAGAGCGATGTTCGCCTCTTCGGTGAGACAAGCCAGACAGTTCATTCTCCATGGTTACGTCCAGGTGAATGGCATCCGAATCCGCCAGCCGGGGTTCGAGCTGAAAGAGGGTGACATCTTCCATGTCAAGCCCGACAAGGTGCTACAAGCACTCGGGGCCACAAAGCCGTCGTTGAAAGAAGCTGTGAAGGTGGACGGTGTGCAGATCGCCAAGTGGAACGAGTACGTGAAGAAGGCCCGGGCCAACCCAAAGGCCGTGTGGGATGCGCAGAGACTCAAACAGAAGGCTGGGAAGCTCGACGACGCCAACCAACAGATGGGCATCGAGCAGTGTGTGCGCCAGTTCAACGAGCAGCTCGAGAAGAAGATGCTCGCCGACCAGAAGAAGTTCACCAGATCCAGCGTGTTGAAGCAGGTTCTCCAGCTGGGAATCAAGGACGAGACCCCATCAGTCACCACTTTTAAGCCACTTCTCTCGGACGAGGCTGCCGAGAAGGCCCTCAAGCTCCACAAGAAGATCACCACTGCCCCAGACTTCAAGCCAGAGACTTTGAAGACACTGTCAGATGCTGCCTTCGGCAAACTCGTGTCCGGTGCGCTGGACAAGGAGGCCCAAGCCACACGCGCAGAGGCCGAAAAGAAACTCTTCTCGGAGGCTAAGCAGCTCGTCTCGTCGATCCAGAGCATCCATTGGGAAGACCTCAGAAAGAATGCTGAGAAGCAGAAGCTCTCCTCGGATGCTACAGAGCTTCCTTACGACCCCAAATGGGCAGAGAGGCTCCAGACACACGCTCCTTTGGACAAGTCTGCTGTGATGGAGACCGAATCTTCTGCCCAGGTAGCCCTTCCATGGCAGAACGGCCTTTACGGCCGTCAGAACACGTCTAAATCGTACTTCACACCGTGGAAAGTGCGTCCGTTCATTGCTCCCTTTGCCATTCTCCCTTCACACATTGAGGTGTCCTTCGAGACCTGCCATGCTGTTTATATGAGAGACCCAGTTGCCCTTCCAGGCAAGTCCGAGGTCATTTCCCCATTCGATCTGAGTGTCCACGAAAGAGCTTATATGTGGTACATCAGAAGAGTCAAGAAGTAATCCCCCTGTATATATATATATATAACTATGTTTCTTTCATCCAGCGTGCTCCACAATAGTCGAGGAGATGGATCCATCAGTACCAAACGTGTGTTTGAACTGCTCCGGCACAGACACCTCCTTGAAATCCTCCGTCTCCGGGTCTGGAATGTTGATGTTGAGCGAAGTGGTGGAACTGGTGTACACCTCCGTCTCGAGTGACGTCTTTGACAGATAAATCTGTCCTTCATCTGACTTGTCAATCGTGATTTGAGGCACCTTGTCCATCACCTGGATCGCAAACTTCTTCGAGTTGACAATATCGACACCGGAAACGGCACTGTCAACCACAACGGCGACCTTAGTAGTTCCAGAGAGATACACGGCATTGACCTTGCCCTTGATCTGCACAGTGCACTCTTTACAATCACCAATAAACACCGAATGGTTCATCTCACCTTCAAGAACAATATCGTTCTTCCCTTCAACGTTCTTGACGATCCACTTGGAGTAATCCTGAAGTTCAATCACAGGTTCTGGCTTTGGCTTACGGGAAAGAGACTGTGGTTTCTTTGGAACAGGAGGGGATTTTTTACCAGCAACAGGAGCAGGCACAAGAGAAGAACTACGAAGTTCAGGGTTCTTGTGTGTCATCTGTGACTTGTCCACTTTCTTCAAACCTTTGGTGATTCCTTCGCCTTGGTTCAGCTCGGAAAACACGGCGTTGATACCACCAGCAGGAGCAGCAGCCTGTGGTGACTTGACGTCATCAAAGAGGTTTGCTGGAGGAGGTGGAGGTGGAGGTGGTGGTGGTACTGCACCTCCTGCGGAAGGAGCCACGTCCTTTGAAGTCGAATCGGTCGAGACTGAAGAGACATGGGACAAGCTCTGAGCTCTGACATTCTCTGCAAATTCCCCACCATTTGCATTGTATGTAAGTCCCGTTGTATGATGTTGCTTCACGTAGAGCTTGAGACCCTCAAAGATACCGAGGTACTGCTTGACCCATTCGGCTGTCTTTGGCTCTTTTTCCTTCCATTCCTTGAGCACCTTGTTGGTCCAAAAAGTGGCCGAGTCCTTGATCTCCGGAATATAGGACACAGGAGTGTCCACGAGGAACCAACTGAGCACCCCGGCACCTTCGGCAATGGCATTGAGGTGTGAGAAGAACTCAGATTTTCTGCTATCATCCTTGAGCGTATTCATTGCACCAATTGCCTCTTGCAATGGAGAAAGAAGTGATGCGTTGGAAGCATTGGAGAAGTCCGGCTTCTTCGAGTTAGCAGCGGCCTTGATGAACATGAGCTGTTCCTTGAAGGCCTTGGCAAGGGTCTCTGCCTGTTCACCAACAAGGGGCGAAATCTCCTGAGAAAGCGAGTTGAACGGGTCAACGTACAACTCCAAGAACTCGTTGAAGCCCTTTGTGGATGGAGTTTCTTCAACGGCAGAAACATCGAGCTCAGAAAGGGCACGTGACGCAGAGACTGGGGCCGCAGAGGCAACAGAGCCCGGAGAAACTCCCTTTGAAGCGTTCTTGGTGACAATCTCCTCCAAAGCCGTGGTGGCCCTTTCGAGGCTGAGCATGTAGTTGTTAGCATGGGGTGTCAATAGAGAAAGTGGCGGGGGTAACAATTGAGAGCTCACCGTGCAAAGATATCAGCAAACTTGTCGTGACTGGCCTCTGTCATGTTGAAACTGCGTAGAGTGTTTGTTTATGTTTGTTTATGTTTGTGTGTTTGTTTGTTAACAGTTGGCATTCAATTTCTGTGAGTGTGTGTGAAAGTGCTCGTAACCATTGATTATATAATATATTGATTACATAATACAGCCCATCTTAAGAGAGAAAAGCTCCCCCCCCCTCCATCAACACTTCAACACCTCTATAAAAAGGACACCAATTTTGATTCTCCCCCTAAATGACCGCCACACCACGCGACGCAGACCTGACAAAACGGCCTGTCTACGACCTCCGGGACCGGCAGACAACGGTGGGCGAGCTTTTCCACACTGGATACGACCATTCCACGCCCATTGCCATTGATTTCGGTTCGAGTTCCTTCCGAGTTGGACTTGCCTCTTCTTCTTTGCCTCCACTCGTGGCTCCAACGCTGCTGTCAAAGTATCGCGACCGCAAAACCTCAAAGACGATGACATTTGTCGGAAGCGACGTGTTTTTGGACCCGTCCATCAAGGCACAAGCTCGTTCTCCATTCGACGGGGCCTTCATCACCAATTGGGATCACGTTGAACAGATGCTCGATTATTCCTTCGCCCACATCGGCGTGAACTCCCAGGGAAACGTGCCGAACCCTGTTGTCCTCACCGAGCGGCCCGGTGCTTCTCTTCTCCAACGCCGCGGGTTCTACGAGTTGTTGTACGAATGTTATGGTGTTGACCAAGTTGCAATGGGCATTGATTCGTTGTTCTCCTACTACTACAACAAGGGTCAATCGGGGCTGGTTGTGGGCACAGGACACGAAGCGACACACGTGATTCCGGTTCTCAAAGGCCGTGCTATGATGCCCGAAGCAAAAAGAATCAATTGGGGTGGAAGACAAACGGTAAACTACATGTCAAGTCTATTGTCGTTGAAGTACCCTTACTTCCCTACAAAGATCTCGAGCTACCAAGCAGATAACATCGTCAAAGACTGGTGCTATGTTTCCAAAAACTACGACGAGGAGTTGAAAAGTGTATTGGATCTCGATGTGTTGGAAGACAAGGACATTACCTTGGAGGCACCATTCACCGAAGTGGAAAAGACGCAAAAGACGGAGGAAGAGCTCGCCCGTCAAGCAGAGAAGAGAAAAGAATCAGGAAGAAGACTCCAAGAACAGGCACAGCAAAAGAGACTCGAAAAGTTGATCCAAAAGGAACAAGAATTTGAATACTACACAAAGTTGAAAGAACGACTCTCTTCTCTCAATAAGAAACAGCAACAGTCCACCATCAAGGAAGAAGGATTCGAAAATGATGCAGATCTCAACAAGTACATCTCCAACCTGGAAAAAGCGTTGAAAAGGGCCAGAAAGCAAGATGTTGGCGAAGACAATACCGAGGAAGAACCAACTTTCCCACTTATCGATATCCCAGATGAGGACCTCACAGATGAACAAGTGAGGGAAAAACGTAAACAGAAACTCATGAAGGCAAATTTCGATGCTCGTCAACGTGCCAAAAGAGAAAAAGAAGAAGAAGAAGCTCGTCTTGCCGAAGAAGCTCGTCTTGATGTCGAATGGCGCAAAAGAGATCTTGAGGAATGGATTCACGATCGTCGTACAAAGCTCAAGAACATTGTCCAGAGACGTAAAGATCGGATGAAGTTGAAAGAACAACTCAGTGATCGTAAATCCGTCGCCGCACAGATGAGAATGAAGAGTATTGCATCTTTGGCTGCAGACGAAACGGTGAGGGCCAGTGGAGCAAAGAGAAAGAGAAACGGTGCATCTATTGATAACGATCCGAACGATACATTCGGTGCAAATGACGACGATTGGGCCATCTACAGAAACATTATGAGTATTGACGATGAGGAGATGATCGAGGAGGAAGATCAGATGATCTTGAAGTTGGAAAGGGAGTTGTTGGATCACGATCCGAACTTCACTGAGGAGGACACACTCGAGGCACAGTACGATTGGAGGAAAAGTGTGCTGCATCTGTTCTTGAGGGGTCCAAGACCGTACAACTCTGAGGATTCACATGAACAGCACCAAGTACACGTTAACGTTGAGCGTATTCGTGTGCCAGAGGTGTTATTCCAACCGTCCATCGCCGGTATAGATCAGGCATCCATCTCTGAGATTGGTGAATCTATTCTTCTCAATAGACTCCAAGGTGGTGGATTTTCCGGGGACAGTTATGACGTTCTCCAAGATGTCTTTGCTACCGGTGGTCAGGCCTTGTTCCAGAACTTTGAAGAGAGATTGGCTTCGGAATATCGTCAATTCCTCCCTACAGGTTGTCCACTAAAAGTCAGATTAGCACAGGATCCATTGTTGGATGCATGGAGAGGAATGGCAAAGTGGAGTTTGTCCGATGATTCAAAGGGCAAATATTTGACCAGGGCCGAATATGACGAAATGGGCGCTGACTACGTCAAGGAACACGGTTTGGGTAACGTCAATGTTGTTTAAAAAAATGAATGCAAAAAATTTCATTTCTTTTCCTTTTTAGCGTGTGGGTTGACACCTTTCTTCTTCATGCTTCTCTTTGTGCTCTGTTCAATTAACTTGTCGTCCTCCTCGTCGTTGAAGGTGGCAAAGTCGCCGTTGATGAGACGTTCTTCCTCTTCTTCGGCTCTGGCTGCATTCTCCTTCTCCTGAGCACCAGCCTTGGACACGTCGTGCGGTGAGGCTGCAATCTTCTTGAACTTTGCAACGTAGAACCCATCAACGTTATACGTGTGTGGGTAATAACGTCTTGTGAGTTTGAGCTTCTGGTTAAAAGTCTTTCCTCTGAAACTGACAAACCCTTCTTTTCCAATCTCCAATCCAGTATCAACGAGTTTAACGTTTGGTCTCTTTCTAAGTGCGTAGTCCACCACTGCTTCGTTCTCCTCCACCATCACAGAACACGTTGAGTAGACAATGTATCCACCTGTTGGCGAATGGGCATCAACAGAGTCGATGGCACTCAGTAACAGTTGTTTCTGGAGATGTGGGATTTGAATAAAATCTTTCTCTGTTCTCGACTGTTTAACGGATTCATCCTTTGCAATGACACCGGTACCGGAACATGGAGCATCGAGCAACACTCTGTCAAACCCTCCAATCACCTTGGGGAACTCACGGGCATCGTAATGAGAAACAATGGTGTTTGTGCATCCCAAACGGTGGATGTTTGCAATCAACGACTTTGTTCTGGCTTTGTTGGCATCGTTTGCAAAGACACAACCGGTGTTCTTCATCAGAGCAGCGAGATACGTCGTCTTACCACCTGGCGCAGCGGCCATGTCGAGGACTCTCTCGTTTTCCTGTGGAGCCAATGCCATCACTGGAAGGAACGACGAAGCAGCTTGGAGAATGTAGTGTCCAGCGAGGTATTCTGGGGTAGCACCGATAGGAACCTGAGAATCAAAGATTTGGAGTCCGACTTTTGTCCATGACCCAATTGGCTGGAGGTTGACACCTCTGTTGACGAGTGTTTGTGCCAAATCACGACGTCTTGTCTTGAGAGTATTGGTTCTGATGGTGATTGGACGTGCGATTTCGTTTGCCTCAAAGAACTCCATTGCTTCTGAAGGGGAGAAAAGATCAAACAGCTTCTCAGCAAGGAAACGGGAATAGCCAAAGTAGTCACAAATGTCCTGGAGAAGTCTTTCTGTGTACTCAGCTCTAGACTTTCCCTCTTCAGACAACGTCTTGAAGTCCTCCAAAACCTTCACAATCTCAATCATTCTCGTACGCAGCGTCGTCAGGTCCTTTGGCCCTTGTGACTCGAGCGCAAGCTCCTCATCTGATGGAAGCACCTTGGCTCTAGGCTGGGCAATGTTGGTCTGAAGAAGTTCTTCCTCTGCCTCTTGCTCCTCGAGCGCAGCCTCCTCATCGAGCTTGGCAGAGAGGGCCTCCATGTTAGCAGCATTCAACTCTTCCAGATCCTCACCCTCGTCATCAGAGAACATTGGACGTTCACGCTGGTCCTCGTCAGAGTCGTAGAACTCTTCACCTTCACCAACATCAAACTCGTCGTCCATCTCTTCTTCTTCTTCTTCTTCTGAGTCGTCAAACAGAGACTTCTTGTGTGATGCAATCTCCTCCAGATCGACTTCTGGTAGTTCTTTCTCAGCTTCACGCTGTTTGTTGAACAACTCCGTCTCTTCATCAACCTTTTTGGATCTCTTCTTCTTGGACTCCACAACGACATCGGCCGTTCTCTTCTTGTCCCTCTTGGCCTTTTTCTGCTGGAACTCTTCCAGCGTTGGAGGAGCAGCCTGTTTGTTTTTGTGTCTTCTTGAACCCATTTTTTTTGTGGTGCAATAAGGGGTTTTGTTCTAAAATAGAAAGTGTTGAAGTTTTCTTTGTTTGATGGAAAGTTTAGAAAATTTTTGTAAGGGGGTTGAGGGAGGGGGCGATGAGCTGCTTATGTAATCTCCGAAAACTTTTTATAGGGAGGAAGAGTATCTGTCTCGATACTCTCTCTATAAAAAAAACGTGTTGAAGTGCTTAAAAAAAAGTAAAAGGAGTACAGAAAGGGGGCATATGATGAATGAATTCATTCCCAGAGCGACTCATGTCGAATACCATCAGCACTGTCTCATTAGACTTCCTTCAGAAGGAACAAAAATCATTGAAATCAGACCAAATGGTATCGTCAAGCTTGGAAAGTTTGGAACTTTTGCCGTTGATCAAATAGTTGGCCAACCATTTGGACAATCGTTTGAGATTCTTGATGGGGTCAACATCCGTCCAATCGAAGGTGAATTGGTGGATGATGCGCCAGAAATGGATGAAGATGAAGAAGAAGATGAGGAAGAAACATCAAGAGAATCAACTCCAATGCTCAGTTCGCTAAGCGAAAAGATCGACTATCTGAAGCAACTCGACATCAGAAGCTCCGAATCCAACAGAAACCTCGTTGATATCGGGAATGCAACACAAGAACTTTCACAAGAAGAGATTGAGACTCTTAAGAAGACGGCATCGGGTGCTGCTGTTGGAGAGGCCATCATTGACAAACTCATCCGGTCCCACGTCAACTTCGACCGTAAAACAAAGCATTCGCAACAAAAGTATCTCAGAAGAAAACAACAAAAGTTCCTCAGACGCTTCACCGTCGATTATCTCGGTGCAGAACAACTTCTCAATTACTACCTCGAGAAGGACGCCTCAAGAGTGCTCGACATGGGCCAGGAGTCGTTGGCACAGCTTCTCTCACTGGCAAACGTCCAGCCGGGTGGGAAATACCTCGTTGTCGATGAGACCGGTGGTGTTGTTGTCAGTGCCATGCTCGAGAGAATGAGAGGGAGTGGTCAGATCCTCGTCGTCCACGAGAACGAGCACCCCAACCATTCGGCGCTGACGTACTCCAACTTCACGCCCGAGACTCTTAAACGGATGTGCAAAACGATAAACCTCCTCCAGTTCTTCGAGCCAGAATCCGAGCGTGTCGTGTTTGAGGAGCTCCCCGAGGACGAGATCAAGGAGATGAAGTCCAACAAGAGATCGCACTACTACCGTCGCAGACAGAACGCTGCGGACATCAACGAAGCCATCGACATTGCCGTTGGTGGTGAATTTGACGGTCTTATCGTCGCATCCACGCTCTACACGCCAACTCTGCTCACAAAACTCATTGGATCCGTCGCTGGGTCGCGTCCAGTAGTGGTATACTCCCAGTTCAAAGAAGTCCTCGTTGAGACCCAAGTCCTCGCCATGAACGACTGGAGAGAGCTCCTTGCTCCAACACTCCACGAAACGAGGTGCAGACCATACCAGACGATCCTTGGAAGACTCCACCCGCTCATGTCGATGAAAGGAGGCGGTGGCTTCCTCTTTTCAGCGTTGAGAGTTCTCCCATTGGAAGACGGTGTCCAAGCTGTGGGGAGAGGGTTGTCAAAAAAGAGAAAAGCAGAAGAGGCATTGCTTGAAGGTGAAGCAAAGAAGCAGGTCACGGAAAAGGACTCTGCTATGGAGGAGTAAAAACAAAAAAATGCATCATATTGTTACAAGTTTCGTAGAACAGACAAGTTGGACCCCTTGACCCATCCAACAATACATCTTGGTTTCCCTGCGCTATCAAAGAACAGCTTAGTTTGCCATTCATCTGGTAGGATCGAAGTAGTGTGTTCAAACTGTGTCTCATATCCAAGTTCAAACACAAACCCTTTGGCTTTCGATGGAAGAACAACGTTATTCACCAATGCACTAAAGAACTCGTTCCCACCAACCAAGGCGAGTTTTGGCTCATACCATTTCACAGATCTCTCAATATCCACATTGTAGTCCTCCATCGAAATATAAGGTGGATTAGCAGTCACAAGATCAAACTCTTGGCCATTTAAAACACTTTTATCAAAGACATCACCTTTCTCAAATTCAACATCAATAACACCATTCCTCACCTTATTCTCCAAACTCAAACTCAAGGCATCTTCACTAATATCCAATCCTTTCACCCAACCATTCCATAACCTCTTGGCCAACAACAATGCCACACAACCGGATCCAGTACAAACATCAACACTTTTCAACCCATCAATCCCTTCTAAACACCTCACCAACCTTACACTCCACTCTTCTGTCTCCCATCTCGGAATCAACACGTTTCTCGCACACTTGATATCCAATTCAGCAAACGGTTGATTTCCTAAAATGTACTGTAATGGGACACCTCGTGATCGAAGTGAAGCGGCATTATACCATTTATCTCTTGGAAGTTCTGTTTGAATCCATTGAAGTTCCTGTTTTGCAGATTCGATGGATCGACAAGTTTTTAGTAGGAGTGGGAGAAATGGGGATGTTATATATGCTGTTTTTATCAATGAAGGTGAAAGTCGTGGCATTTCTGTGTGTATTATGATTATTGGAATTGATGTTTTTGGGGAAGTTTGGCACATATTTTTTTTTTAGCAAGGAGGTTGTCCAGACTTACAACAATTGCAATAATAATTCGGTACACAAGTGAGATACGGAGGAAATAATAACATACTTGGAATCCTCATTGAATTTTGTATTATTTTAGTCAATAAAAAAGAAGGCTTCACTATTTGAAGAGTGAAGTAAAAAAATAATGGATCCTATGAGATTCGAACTCATGCATCTTACGATACTCGATCTTGAGTCGAGCGCCTTAAACCGCTCGGCCAAAGATCCATTTTATATTCTCTAGGATTTTACGGTTATTTAATATTTGTAACACAAATCTGAAAACTCAGTAATATTTTTGAGTTTTCTTGACTAAGTTAATAGTCTAATGGATAACTTAAGCCTATAATCTTGTTTTATGAGCAAATTTTATCTATTAGTGTTCTTCTCTCGACTTTAAATAGAATTTTGGTTGGTTTAATTTATCAAAGCTATCAAATGGAAACATAGAACCCCTAGATCTTCAACAAACTCTGAAATATATCTGCAAATAACCAATAAAATCCTTTTAATTTATGCCAAATTTTGAAACGCAGTATGAATATCGAGTGATATTCCATATATTCATAAATATTTAAAGTGATAACCCTATAATTAAAGATCAAACACCATTTTTTTTGCTTGAAGATGGTGTCCGGATGGTGTTCGGGTGGTTCAGTCAGCTACACTTTCAAATATTTATCTATTCCTCCTCGTTTCCATACTTAGAGTGATCCATTCTTTTTTGCTCATTAAACACTGATAGTCTTCCAGACACTGAGGCCGTCAGTTCCTGTGCTCACAAGTGCACCAGGGATCTGTTTGTGCCACTTGACATCCTTGACATCCTTTTGCCAGTGAACAAAGAGCAATTGTGGTGGAATCTCTTCAAGTTCTCTGGCCTGCGACTTTTGTTGTTTCACCTCCTCATCATCTGCCTCGACGGAAAGATCCCAAAGAGTGACAGTGTTGTCTTCAGAAGAAACAGCAACGATCGATTCGTCAAGTGGGTTGAAAGAGATGGATGTGATGGCAGACTTGTGGAAGTCATATTGGGCAACAGGCGAAGGTGCTGCACCTGGCTTAAAGTGTCTGAGATCCCAAATGCCCCATTTTCCGTCGTCATCACCAGATGCGAGGAGGTAGTTGATCTTGTCACACCACGAGATCACGTTGATGTCGGTGTTGGATCCCTTGACAGAGATGGCTGGTTTATGCTTCTTGGATCTTGTGTCCCAGATACGGATGTGTCCGTCTGTTCCACACGTGGCAAAGACCGTCTGCTCTGCCTTGGACCATTGAATGTCCTCCACAGACTCGTTGTTGTCTACCGTGAACGCTGTTTTGTCTGTACTCCACCCGCTGGCTGTTCTGGTTGTGAGGAAGACTCTGCCAGCGCAGTCTCCGGAGAGAAGGGCACCGGTATTGATGAGTGGAGACCAATCGAGGCCGTAGCCTTCGACGTTTCCGTGGTTTCTGACAGTGTGGATCGGCTTCTTTGCATTCTTTGGGATGGTGAAACCGGGTTGGTCAAAGGCCTTGTACTGTGATGCGAGGTCAAAGATGAGAACCTCACCATTCTCTGAGGATGCTGCTGTGAGATACTCGCCTGTGTTTGCCGAATGCGGGCTGACTCTGAGTCTATTGGTGGTGTCCCGCAATGGGACAGTCTCAGATTCCATCACAGGGTCACCTTCAAACTCGTCTTCTTCCTCCTCTTCATCATCCTCTTCATCCTTCACAAGGGTCTTTGCCAGCTGTCCGAGTTTCAGCACCAACATCTCATTGTCCTTCTTCTTCTGTGCCTGTGTGGCAGTAGCAACGTATACCGAGGCCGGGTAGCTTCTTCTCTCGTCTCCAAGATGATCTGGCAGCACATCTAGTGTCAGACAAGGCCATGGAAGGTTGACAGTGTGCAGCATCTCATAAACACTCGGATCGGCTTCAAGAACTTCATCTGGGCCCAATGGCTTTGATCTATGTGGAAGGTACAATGTAGATTCTGGCTCCGTTTCCTGCTGTTCATCACGGGCAATCACATCTTGGGCATCATCCTCGACCTCTCCTTCGGAATCGATCTCCACAATCTCACCTTCAGAGTCGTATTCGTCAGAATAGGGGTCTTCGAACTCGCCCATCTCAACATCATCACCCGTAATTTCCTGAGCGGTTGCTGCAGGGAGCGAACCTTCAGCTGCCTTCTGGGCTGTGTTTCTCGGAGAACTCTCCACGTTCTCAGCAGCTCTCTTTGACATCTTCTTTACTGCTTTTATGCTCTTGTTTTGTTTTCTGGTGGTTCTAGAAAAGAAAAGTGAGCTCTCATCGCCATACAAAATTTTTTTTTTCTAAGAGGGGGGGAAGGGCTATTAACGACACCGAGGGTAAACAGGTCGGAGTTGGTGATACTATGGAGAAGCTTTAAACAAAGATTTATTGCTTCTGAGTTGTGTTTTGTTGTGTTAATCTCCGGAATAGTGTTCTATCATTGTGTTGTTTATGGCCAAATGATGAATGAATGAATTTTTAGGAGTAGCGGAATGAGATATTAGAAATTATGTATCACGTGATAACCTCAAAAATCCACAAAAACGTTTGTCTTTGTTGATATTTTCACTTATAAGGAGAGCTGCGTCCTGAAGTATCTTACTACAAATACAGAAGATGGATTTTAGCCAATAAGTTTTTTTTTTTTTTTTGGTTTTTAGTCACACTATAACACAGTGCTAGCCAATAAATATAGCAAATAAGGCGTCAGGCCATCAAGGAAGCACCCCTTGAGCATCACCATCTTCAGGTGCTTCCGCGTTCACCTCAGCAGTGACCTCCTCCAAAGGCGGCATGTGTTTGACTGGCATGCCGATTATTGTGTTGAACCAATTTGGCATAATTTTCCCTGATAGAATATAAAAGGCCTCTATAGGTTCAATCCATTGCTCTGGGGGACCACAGCCATAGAAGGCAGAAAGAGATGCAATATCATCCGTGTCCAAAACATAGACACCGGTGGCATACTTGCTGTACTGGACGGTATTCTTCAATGAATTTAGAGCCCCTCTTTCCTTCACAAGGTAAGCAAGGGCTCTGGCAACTGTTTCTGCTGTTATCCCGGGGGGAAAGCACACCATTCAAAGTAAGAATTCTGAAGACGAGACTTGGGATGACTGAAGAAAGAATCAAGTGTCCAGCCCAGGCTGAGGATACCTTAACTCCAAACACAATATCTGGACAAAGAACGTAGGAGGTAACACCCTTGTAGTAAAGTTCATCGAGAGTCTCAGCGGTTCCAGTGCTTTCGGAATCCCAAGAGACTCTAAGCAACTGCAACACAAAGTCAGGGCTCCGTCTGAGCCAAAATATCTTGAAGTTCTTGGTTACCTCAAGCAACGCATGGATGTATCCCCAGACAATGACTCTCATTTGCATTCCATTGACGTCATCTCCAATAGTCGAAATGAGAGAAATTTCAACATTGTTGTGGGTCTTCATGATATCAGAGACCTTGTTCATGACATTCTGCATGTTGAAATTAATGAACTGGAGGGCGTTGACAGGCAATCCTCTCATCTCAGTGATCCTGTGTGGAAGTAACAAGACCTCCGATTCCGTGATTCTTGGCAAGAGAATCTTGAGGAGATGCGTACCAATTCTCCCTGTCGCACCCAAGTGAATGATGATATGAAATGTGCCAGATTCATCACGCCCCAGCAACTGGGACGAGGAAACGGAGTCTCCAGGGCCCCCCTTGTACAAGTCACTTTTGAGAACACCGGCGGCTCTGAGAGCAACGTCCACTGCCGAGCCGAAAACAACAAACAAAACAGCCTGGAGGATCTCATTCATGCCGCCGTAGATGTCGAAGAAATATGCGGCGGTCCAGGTCGTGTAGCTTCTTGGAAGGATCACAGCGGCAAGGAGATGAGAGCGAGCGGGATGACGAGCAGGTTTGTCAAGAAGCCTGAAGTGCGCCAGATGCTCCAGCGGGTTTCTGGTCTCACCGGGAAGTAAGTCATTGCGGCTTTTTGTGTTGGGGTTCTTTAGGGGGGAGGTAATGAAACGTGTAGAAGGACAATCTCTTCTTGATCTGTCATTGTGTAAAGGCACCCCCCTTTTTTGTGTAGGAGACACACAGGTATGGTGATTGACGGGTCAGTGCTACTAACCACAATACCCTACTTTTGCATTCAAACAGGAAACATCGGACAGTTCTGAATGAAAACAAAAGATATGGTATGAAGAGTATTTTGTTTAGCACACACACACACATTTTCAAAAGAGCTTCTTGTGCTATCGTCGCGTTTAGATGCTGGCAAGATACTCCTGTGTTGGACCGTAGCCGTTGATGTAGGCGGTTCCGAAGAACGTGGTGGCCTCCCCATTATCTTCCATGAATCAACTCCTTGCCTATTCGAGAATCTCGGCGCTTCCCTTCCCTTCCCTCCGGCATTCCTGTTCCCTTATCATTTGCGCTAACTACAAATACAAAAGATTCAGCCAATAAGTATTTTTTTTTTTTTAATTACACTATAATTCAGTGCTAGCCAGTTAATATAGCAAGATTGTAGCAAAGATGGGTATAGTGAGCCTCAGAAGTCAGCTTTCTCACCAATGGTAGCACCACCATTGGCATTGGCA